>LOJH01001039.1:37711-48369 GCA_001685095.1 Ellobius talpinus | reverse complement strand
CTATTTAAAATTTTCTCCTAGAGCTCAGAAGCTATAAATGGACACATACTGACATTATACGCTTGGAATAGACATTAGAGAGCCCCTGGTCCAGCATCTTTATTTAATACATACATTAAATAGTCCTGGGGATGTGAAAACTGGGGGGGGGGCGTTTATCTCCTACACAGATCTCCTAAGGGAGTTACTTGAAAATGTTTCTTCAGAAGAGTAAGGGAGTGTTTGAAAGACCATGAGCTCCAGGAAATAATGGGTCCTACTAAGACAGGGGAAGAGGTCCACCTATCTCATGGGCACTAGGCTAGCATTCTGTTAGATTCACAATTGGTTTTAATGATAAGGAAGCTGGCTGCCTGACAGCTGAAGGAAAAAGAGAGCATTAGAAGAAGGCAGCTAAGGCAGAGAGAAGGCAAGGGAAGGCAGAAGCTGAGGCTAAAGAAGGATAAAAGACTCCAAAGGGCCAGAGAAGAGACCATTGTAAAGTCTTTAGGGCCAAAGGTCTTCCGCCCTGAGCCAAGAGCTCTGACACTGGCTGGTGTGGGAGGTCCTTCTGTCTATATGTTGCTTTTATTGGTTAATGAATAAAGAAATTGGCTTGGCCTATAGCAATGTGGAAGGAAGGCAGATTCAGGGAGAAGCCATGGAGCCGCCACCAGAGACAGATGCTAAAAACTTTGCCTGGTAAGCCACTGCCACATGGCCATACAAAGATGAATGGAAATGGGAATTAATATGTAAGAGTCAGCCAATAAGAAGCTAGAGCTAATGGGCCAAGCAGGGTTTTAAATAATATCGTTTCTGTGTGGTTATTTCAGTTCTGGGCGGCCGGGATGAACAAGCAGCTCCGTGCAACAACTGGCTGGTGTTAAAGGCTAAATAACACCAACTTCCTAGGTTTAAAACAGCAGCAGCAACAGAACAGTAACACCGTCCAGGGCTGAGGAGTCCCAAATCCCTAGGCCTATTCAAGGGGCTGCGACACTTGTGGGCTGAGGATCTTGGTACTGGAGGCCTGAACGGAAACTCTAATGGAAAGAAAGATGCTATCTGTGGTTGCCTGCTGCCAAATGCTGAGTGGGAAAGAAAAGCTGCCAGCGGCCAGGGTTGAAGAACTTCTCTTTGCCTACTCACGGTTTCTACCTGTGTAGAGCAAAAATCTCATCCAGCTGATTGGTAGTGCTGCTTAGGCCAGCCAGGAAAAGCAGTCAAGAGATGAAATTTACTCAGCAGCCTAGAAGACAGCCAGACTTCATAAGAGTAGGAGGGGCAGAAGAATTAAAGACTCTCTGAGGATGACATGAAACCAGGACATTCTGCACAGCAGAGAGTATTACTGGGGAAGCACAAGAAATTAAGATTTTAATGAGAAAAAAGAATGCAAACAAGAAAAAAAGAAGGTAATTAGTGGGCTCAGCTTGGTGGTTTATACCTTCAATCCCTGCCCTCAGGAGGCTGGTGCACGAGAATTCCAAATTTAAGCTTGAGTCATATTAACAAATAAGACTCTATATAAAGACAGAAAGGAAGGAAGGGAAGAAGGAAGGAAGGGAGGGAGGGAGGAAGGAAGAGAAAAAAGAGAAGGCAGTTAGTAACTGTAGTAAATAAAAAGGCCATGCAAAAGCATTAAGATCCAAGTGTGAAGCTGCTCAATGAGATCAGAAGTCAACAGACTTCAAAAGCAAGAGGAGGAGGATTTAACAATGGCTGGGAAAGAATTTTGAGGCCATTATTGTGGGATGTGTCATATAAGCCTGTTTCTCCTACAACAAGAAAAAAAATAAGGCAGTCAAAAACTCCATGTTAACAAACCAAACACAGTTTCATGAGTGGCACATTGGAGCCTAAATACAAGGCCATTTAAAGTGTGGCCCAACTGTGAATAACATAAGTGACAGAATGTAAAAAAAGGATCTTGGAAGTCTGTGTGGTGTGTGTTCTTGATGCCATGATACAGGGCCTAGCCTCTCTGGCTCTGCAGGGGGAAGTGTTACATCATTAGTAACAATGATGTAAATGCTGCCTTGTGGGTTTCACCTTCTAAAAGCAACAAAACAATGCAGACCACTTAAGAATCAGTGAGGAGCATATCAAGACTTCCCACCTTTACAATATAAAATGAAAAACAGCCTAGAGAAGACGGACAACACAAGAGGAAATAAGTGGAATGGCGAGGGACAAACCCATTGTTCCCAATTCTTCTTTATGCTTCGTGAAGGAGGGATGCACTCTCACCTGATGCCATATGGCTTACCCACCTCTCGTGGAGGAGAATACCCTCTCCTCTGCCCTTTGGCATCAGGCTTGGCATGTGATTGATAATCTCTTCATGGTGAGCAGGTCCTGGAAGAGGTGCTGTGAGACTCCGCCCTCTCTCAGTGGAAGCAGGGTATGACATGCCATGTGAGCTCTAAGTTGGAATTGCTAAGATTTTGTTGCCAGTTTTCTTTGCTATTGTCCTGGAGTATGCAGCAAAGCTGACTGGCGGGTAGAGGTGTTCATACCCTGATTACATAAGGTGGGGAGTGAAGAGGTGCTTGTTGTGGTGATAGATTGAGGGTACTAGGGTGACCAATAGATAAACTGTGTTAGTAGCATGTTGGGATAATGGAGCAATGGTGGCATGATGGGGATGAAGTCAGAACAAGAGTGAAGGGAACAAGGATTGATGTTCCAAGCTGATTTTGCTATTTCATAGCAGAAAGCCAATAAGTCATTGGCATCTAGAGGTGATAAATCAGGAAACCGCGATATACACATGGTTTTTGAAGGTTAGGACAATGAAGAATTGGCATCATTTTCATTTTTTCTGTCTGATGGTTCATCTTAGCAGCATATATACATGCAGAAACTGTATGTGTATCATCTCTAAAAGACAACGCCTCTCTCTCTCTCTCTCTCTCTCTCTTTTCTTCAAGACAGAGTTTCTCTGTGTACTCCTGGCTGTCCTGGAACTTGTTCTGTAGACCAGGCTGTCCTCGAACTCACAGAGATCTGCTTGCCTCTGCTTTTGAGAGCCAAGATTAAAGGTGTGTGCCATCATACCCACCTCTAAAGACAGCCTCTCTTGATCAAGTCTCTGCCTCTGGCCATTTTACAGTTCTGTACTCTCTTTTATAATAAAACTCTCTCTGAAAGTGTCTTTGTCTGGATTTGTGGTCTCCAGCACGGTCTCTTCCAAAAGTTTGACCTCTGTCACTCACCTAACTTGCACTTGTCAGGGTCACCATTCTCCTCCAGGTTGCTACATTCAGGGGGCAGTCCCCTGTCCCTCCTTCCTGCCTTGGACTCAGTGCTCATTCCCTTTTAGAAGTGTTCTCTTCATTTGGCTTCATGTTTCTTATCCTCCATGGCTCCTTCGTTTCCTTTGCTCCTCTCTGCAACCTCTAGACGTGGGAGTTCCCCAGGGCCCCTATCTTGACTTTGATCTTCTCTCTTCTGCCCACACTTGCTGCTTAGTCTTTAAATTGTAGCTTTATGACAAGGACTCTTAAGCTCAGATCCTTAGATCTGTCCCTGCCTCAAACTCTAGAGCTTCATCTCCAACCTAGCACCTCCTGCCCAGGCCACAAGGTATCCCAGACTCAGCCTTTCCAGAAGCAGATGCTTGCTTTTCCCCCAAACCCGCCTTTCTCTTATCTCAATGAATGTCTCCGGCTGGAAACGGGGACTCACCCTTGACTCATCTTCAGTCACACACATCCCTGAGAAATGCTCTTTTCTCTGCTGCCAAACTCTACTCAGTACCTGATAGCTTCTCACCACTCTCTAGCCTAATCCTCTACCTTTCTTCAAAGTATTGTGAAAGCTCTGTGTGTGTGTATGTGTGTGTGAGTGCACAGTCTGTGTTTGCATGCACACATATTTGTGTTTGATGCTTTGTGTGTATATATGTACAGTCTGTGTGTGCACATGTATGTATGTGTGTATGATGTAAGGGTTCTATGTGTATGCATATATAATTCTCTTTCTGTGTATGTGCATCCATATGTGTCTGTATGATTTGGAAATGCTCTCTCTCTGTGTGTATACAGTCTATGTTGTGTGCACACACATATGTGTGTATGATGTGGGGGTGCCAGTGTGGGGGTGTAAATAGTCTTTGTTTCTGTGCACAAATGTGTGTGTATGATCTGGGGTGCATGTGCTACAGCATGCATGTGGATCCATCCTCAGGCATCCATCCTCACCTTCCACCTTATTTGAGACAAGGTCTCTGTTGTTTTTTTTCTGCCGCACACACCAAGCAAAGTGAACTGTGAGCTTCTGGGAATTCTCCTGCCTCACCCTCTCACCTCCCCATAGGAGTCCTGGGTTACAGATGCTTGTGCAAACTCCCACTGTGCTCTGGGCTCAGACTTGTGTACAGCAAGTGTCTCTACCCACCAAACCACCTCTCTGGCCTGTTGGATTTTGAGATAGGGTCTCACTCTGTAGTCAAGGCTTCCTTAGCCACAACACTCATCTCTGATAATTTTTTTTAATTTCCTTCATTTTGTGTGTGTGAATGTTTTGCCTGCATGTGTGTCTGTGCACCATGCATGTGGTGCCTGTAGAACCAAAAGAGGGCGTTAGATCACCCAGGACTGGGGTTACAGATGGTTCGAGCCATCAAGTGGATGCTGAGAATCAAACCTGGGTCTCCTGGAAGACCAGCTGGTGCTCTTAACTACTGAACCATCCCTCCAACTTTGTGATGGCGTCTTAAATGGCCTTCTCTTCTTGCCTTCACTGTGTGCCGTTTCCTGGTGCCTCTTATAGTCTGTTCTCAACATATCAGCTAGATCAGTCTTTTTAAAACGTGATTAAGTTAGATCATTTCACTTTCAAACTCTCAAAAATAAAACAACAAACAACATCAAAGCTAAACCAAACCAAAGTCCCTCAAATAACTCCCACAGCCTGCAGCGAGATCTCAAGTCTTAGTTATGACTTATACAACTCTAGGTCAGAATTATTTGGTGGGATATTATAAAGGTCATAGGGGAATTTTAAAAGTCTTCAACAATTCCTGGTACCTAAATTACAAAAAGTTAATAAGAAGATACAGGGAAAACTAATCTAACAATATATTTCACTTAATATGTATCCAAGGTACTATCATTTCAATGTGTAACCAACACTAAGTTATCAGTGAGACTTTGATGTTTCTTTTGGTGTGTGATGAGTTTCCAAAACCTGACAAAATCCAGCGTGTGTTTTACACCTGCACAATTTTGAGTGTCAGTGTTGTGCGAGCTACGCTCGTGTATCTTCTGTGATGTGGCTAGGAATACTAGCTGCAGCTAAGAGCAGACGATATGGGGGGCATTTCAGTGATGAGTAGGCAACCTGCCGAGCAAAGCAGCTGATTTGTGACTGCCCTTTGACTGACCTGTGCCACGTCCCTACTGTGTGACAGCTCTGCTTTGGAGCCAGAATGCAAAGACACAACAGTTAGGTCCCGGCACTCAGGAGCTAACGGGCTTCCCATGAAGGAATGTCAACAATACAGAATGAGGTGTGTGCTCTCTTGAGGATGGCTGTAGCCTATATGATCCAGTCGGTTGCAGTGAGAAGACACTTTTCCTGGGAAACTTGAGGACTGGAGCAACAGAGAGCCTGGTGTGGTTGCCTGTGCCTGTGACCCCAGTACTCAGGATGCAGAGACAGGAGGATCATGAGTTTGAGACCAGCCTGGACTGCAGAGTGAGACCCCATCTCAAGGAAACAGAGCAAAACAAAACAAAGAAGCAAAGAGGAAAGGAAGGAGGGGGAAGATGCAGCAAGTTTAGTAGGATGACAGGGAAGCCGCTGGACACGACGGCCCCTGCTCTCTGTCAGACTCACCTAGCTGCAAAGCATCATGGACAGGGTGTGAACCAGAAGGCTTCAGACCTGAGTGTGGTCCCTCATGTGGCTCCTGGGCAGCAAAGACCTGTGAGCAGCTCACTTAGCCTCTCTGAGCTGGTCTCCCTGCCTGACCTCACCACAAGGTCACTATGCTTTGTTAACCAAAAAACACTCAGTGGTTAGTAACAACATTATCCATCAGTGTGTCAGCATCTCTCTGGCTCCCAAGGTCAGTGAAGGGATCTTTCTCAGCCTGACACCAGAACTGGACATAGAGTGTCACTGACAATCGTTCCTGCTCAGTGTCATCTTCCCACGAGTCTTATGGAGGCAAGACCTGAAAATTCCTTCTGGACGTTCATGCTAGCCAGCTTTCCATCACCGTAACAGCATGTCTGAGATGATCTGTTTACAAGGAGAGAAGGTTTTCCTGGCTCACAGTCTCAGAGTTTTCAGTGCATGCTTTGGGACCGTGGCAAAGCAGCTCATGATGGCAGGAACGTGTGGTGGAGCCAAGCTCTCACCTGGAGAGAAAAACTGCTCAAAAGAGAGAGGGCAAAGAAGGGATGGACTCTTACTGTCCTCTCCAAGGGCACACTCCCAGGGACATAAGGTCCTCTCACCAGGCTCCAACTTCACAGTGCTTGGACTAATGTCACGGTGAGGTACCACACTCTCAACACTTGGGCCTTTAGAGCACGATCCAAACTATAGAAATACCTGATCCTATTACCCAAATCCAATATGTCAGGCGAGAGGAAGACCCAAGAGGCTCTAAGATTTATTCAGCACACCAAGAAGAAGGCATCTGTGTGACAATCCCCGTATTCAAGGGGTGTGTCCCGAGGCTGACCTTAGAATTTGTCAAAAGGTCATAGAAACAATAAAGTGGTGAATGAGGGTGTGTGTGGAGGGAGGCACACATATGTACACAGACACACCCACCTACATACACACCACACACACACACACAAACACCACACACATACCTACCTCTGAGGCTTTGCCTATGGTCATTTTGCTAAGGAAATTGGAAGTTCCTGTTTGTGTTTAAAACGTCCAGCCTTCTAAGACCAGTTTTTTTGATACATACTTGAGGCATGCATAGTGGCTGGCAACTTAGTGTCTTGAAGTTTCATTTGGGGTTAGAGGGGTGGTAGGTGGACCTTCAGCATGGGAACATCCCTCTGAGAACTGAAAGTTGGTGTCACCTGGCCTGGACAGAGGACTTTTTCTCAAATGGGATGGGGACAATGTTTTCCTAATGAGAGGCTAAATATAAGGATTAATTAGACATCTGTTTATGAGAGATCATAAGTTACACAGAAGAAGTAACTTTTCTTGAAAAAAATTAAAAAGACACAAGACCAAGGTGACCCTTGAACATGAATGGGTGGAGGCCATGGCAAGGGCAGTTCTTGATCATGAATGAATGGTGGCCATGGCCAAAGTCCTCTCTTGAGTTGAGCACTCAATCAACTTTGTTGACCGAGAAGTTTGACCTTGAAGTAAAGATGAGTTTGGTCTGAGTGAAGAACATTCCTGAAACTTCCACAGATAAAACAGTTCACCTTCTCTAGGATGATGGAACTAGAGGGCCTTCCAACCTCTTCCATTTACAGACGAGGGAAGGGACGCTCCTTTCTCCCCGACACTCATCCCATTTCACCATCCATCACCACAGCTTCATGCTTTTCCTGCTTGGGTCACTAAATACATGTTAAATTAAGGTAATGTGTGAGGAGAAGCATGGTGGACAGCACGGTGGACAGCCACACAGCCATTGGACAGACAGAAGATGGCTAAGCACCCCTCCTGTCACACATCTGTATCTCAACTCACTGTATTCAGTTGCAGTTGCTATATTTATCAAAATAGATGCTTATATACATTACTACACAATGCCATCCAAGTCTGCTGTTGAAAGCTTGGGAGCTTTGTCCTGGTTCTTTGTGTCAGGGCAATGGGTAAACTCCCTATGTCTTGTCTCAGAGACAGGCAAGGACACAAGCTCAGAGAGTGAAGTTTCCTTAGTACCACAATTTAGAGGCTAGTGGCCACTGTCTGGAAGGCTGCTGACATGTTTTCTTCTTTTTAAAAGAAGCATTTCCCAAGTGGGACCTTTTCTCAATGGGAGCAGAACGACACGGTGCCCTTGGCACACACTGAACACAAGGCATGTACATGACAACCAAACTACTCTCTCTGACCCTGCCCTTGGCACTAGTCAGATGGATGGCCTTGCCATGCGTAATGACACCATGAGGCCAAGCTGCTGGGGGGAGAACCAACAGCGGCTCAGGACGACCGGGACTCGTTCCAGTGTGTCTGTGGCATGAGCTGACTGTTTCAGTAGACTGTCTGTATTGCAGGCTAAGCACATGTCCGTCCATGTCTCAGCTCTGGTCCTTGCATCTTCCACTCTGAAATCCTCAGTAGCGCCCCATCCCTCACTGAACCAAGTTTACAGTCCACATTGGGTCTCAAAGGTCTAGTGAGCAGCTGATGTGTTTTCTGCCTCTGCCTCACCGTCCAGCCCTTGCAAGTCCCCAAGTCCCACCTCAAACAGCCTCTGAAAGATGACCTCCTCACTTCAGTGAGGTCAGCTCTTCTTTCCTCTGATGGGCCAGTCCACTTGAGCCACTTTCTTCCTCAATCTCTGGTTCTTTTGCGACCATCTTAGTCCTCTCCTGTGAAATCGTATCCTGGAGGGCGGGACCATGCTCCATTCATCTTCTACCGCTTGTGGTGCTGTCTGCTCTGCCAAGAGGTGTTTGCGGAAGTGGAGGTAATATTTACATTATGGCTGGATAGTGTGTGGAGTAGGCCTGCCATAGTTTGGAATAAGTGCCCCTCAAAGGTCAGAGGCTTGGTCCCCAACCTGTGATAGTTTTAGGAGTCCGTGGAACCTTTAAGATGTGGGACTTAGTATGAGGAAGTTGTGTCACTGGGGGTACGCCCTTGAAGGAGATATTGGGACCCCAACCACTTCCGGGCTCTTTGCTTCCTGGCTGCCGAGAAAGCATTTCCTTCACCTCAGGCTCCTACCACTATGGGCTGCCTCGTCTACACAGGCCCAAGAGCAACAGGCAGGGCCAAACGACCGCAAGCAGAAGCCTCTGAAACCATGAGCTAAGACGAACTTTCCTTCCTTTCAGTTCGTTTGCTCAGGTATTTGGCAGTAGTAGTGGAAAGCTAAGAAAACAGGTCCTTACTCTTTGAGCTTAGGACACCCTTATCCAGGAGACACCAGCTTCTGTTCACTTCTCAGCCTCCCTGAGTTAACAGCAGTAGGTTGGCATTCCCAAGGCTCTAAGCAGGATGAGGGTGGTGTGTGTGTGTGTGTGTGTGTTTGTGTGTGTGTGTCAGCCCGTGTATCTCTGATAAGCCTCTGAGACCTCGACTATCAAAAGAGGATGTAGAGCCAAGGTCCTTGTGACTTGATCTGTGGGGGACTCACTGGGAGGTCACCTACTACCCATCATTAATTTTGTCCTTTGAAATTGTATTCTGACTGCTACTATAAGTGTTTAGGAAGTGAAGAAGTTGATTAATCCTTTAAAAAAATAGTACTAGCTGGGCTGTGGTAGCTCACGCTTTTAATCCCAGCATTCAGGAGGCAGAGGCAGGTGGATCTCTGTGAGTTCAAGGACAGCCTGGTCTACAGAGTGAATTCTAGGACAGCCAAGGCTACACAGAGAAACTGTGCCTTGAAAAACAAACAAAAAAATTCAAGTACTACAATTATTATTATATTATATGTATGGGTATTTCACCAGAGTGCATATCTGTGTACTACATTGAGTGCTGGTACTTGCAGTGGTCAGAAAACGGTGTTGGGCCCCCTGGAAACGGAGTTACAGATTATCATGAGCTGCCACATTGCTGCTGGGAATAACACCCTGGTCCTCTAGAAGAGCAACAAGTGTTCTTAACCACCGAATCATCTTTCCAGCCCTGAGCTGACCAATCTTAATAAAGACTCGGAAAACAGAGGCTGGGGGATGGTGAGCTTGTGGGAAGTGGGGACTGACCACTAACAAGCATGGTGACAATGAAACATCCCCAGTGTTCTGAAAATGATAGTAGTAATGATTGCCCAACACTGTGAGTATACTCAAAGCTGCTAAATTATTAAACAGATCAGTTTTTATAATATATGAAAGATAACTAAAGCTGCTTAAAGACTAATGTCACCAAAAAGGGGCATGTAGACCTCCTGATGTGACTTCCTGAGGAATACTGGTTTTGAGTAACCTACACTTATTCACAAGAAAACATCAGACTCAAACTGGATCATGAAAATTGTCAGGAAAGTTGTCTTAGTTGGGGTTTCTTTCTTCCTTTTTTTTGATTTTTGTTTTTCAAGACAGGGTTTCTTTGTGTAACAGGCCTAGCTGTCCTGGAACTAGCTCTTGTAAACCAGGCTGGCCTTGAACTCACAGAGATTCACCTGCCTCTGCCTCCTAAGTGCTGGGATTAAAGGTGTGCACCACCACTGCATAGTCCCTTTGTTAGGGTTTCTATCGTTCTGAAGCAACACCTTGACCAAGGCAACTCTTACAAAGGAAAACATTTAACTGTGGTGGCTTACAGTTCAGAGATTCAGTCCATTATTGTCATGGTGGGACATGGCAGCATGCAGGCAAACATGGTGCTGGAGAAGCAGCTGAGAATCTTACATCTTATAGGCAATAGGAAGTGGTCTGTTTTACTGGGGGTGGCTTGAGCATATGTGTTGCATGAGGAGGGTGGCCCTTTGTGCCCTCCCGGGTGCCTGGCTATCTTACACCTGAAATAATCATACAGAAACTGTATTCATTTAAACA
>LOJH01001039.1:17529-37667 GCA_001685095.1 Ellobius talpinus | reverse complement strand
ATAATCATACAGAAACTGTATTCATTTAAACACTGCCTGGCCCATTAGCTCTAAGTTCTTATTGGCTAACTCTCACATATTAGATTAACCCATCTCCATTAATGTGTATTGCCACTTGACTGTGGCTTACCGGCAAGATTCTAACCAGCGTCCATCTCAGGCAGGAGATTCATGGCTTCTGCCACTCTGCCCTATCAAAAGGCCAAGGCAGTTTCTTTATTCAACCAATGAAAGCAACACATAAACAGAAGGACCTTCTACACCACTACTCCAGCAAGGCCACACCTCCCGTTAGTGCCACTCCCTTTGGGGGGCCATTTTTTCAAACCACCACAAAAGTACTAAGGAAGTTTGAAGACATGACAGTTCAGTTAGCCAGGTGAGGTGGCACAAGTGTGTAATTCCAGCACTCAGGAGGCAGACAGGAGGATTGTTGCAAGTTTGAGGCTAGCCTGATCTACACAATGATAGGCAGGCAGGACCTTGAACTAGATTCTGTACTGAATAAGAAAAGGATACCAGTATGGATGCTGATTCAGCTGACAAAACAGGGCCGTGAACTGTAGACTTGATAAGACAGTCTATGACTAGTTAGCATTCTAAGTTTGACAATTGTGCTATAAATATTTAAAAGAATATTTCTGTCTCTGGAAACTCATACCAGTGTATGAAGGCAAACCATGAAATCAGCAGCCTGCTCACAAGTGGTTTTTAAAAAAGGTGGACTGGGAATGTATCTTAGTTGGCAAAGTACTTGGCGAGCCAACTCCAATCCCCAAGTTTGATCCCTAGCCCTACCTAAAACCTAAAGCCATTGGGGTGGCAAATGGCTGTAATGCCAGCACTCAGAGGTGGAGGGAGGAGGAACATGGGTTCAAGTGTGCCCTCAGCTCTCAAGACTGTCCTCCCCCCACCCCCAAAAAGGAAGAAAAAGGATAAAGGAAGAAGGAAGAAGAGAGAAAGACCAGGCAAACATGGAGAAATGTTAGCTGTTGGCACCCTGATAGAGTAGACTGGAGTTCTCTGCAAAATCTTTGAATTTTTTTTTTGCCAGTTCAAAAGTATTTTAAAACAAAAAGTTAAAAAAAGTCGTATAACTAAAGTCATATAGCCAAGTGGTTCCAACAGAGAAATTGCATCTTAATCCCAAATACTGTCCCTAAAGCAGTCACGACTTCTTTCTGAGCATGCTTGTGTCATGACATAGGTAGTATTTACCCAGGTTCCCTAAGGAGGTTGCCCTAGGGTACCTACCAGTAAAACTTCAAGGGCACAAGAAGTTCATTGCCACTGTTTGGAAATCTGAGATGCCCCACGGCCCATCAGCAAGGGCTTGTCACTCTGGAAAATTTCCAATTATACAAAGGCAGTACACAGGGCTAGATTTCCCTTGGTGGCCTGACAGGTCCTTTGGGACCAATCAGGAATCTGAATACTTCAGCCAGAACTGGACCGGATGTCAGAGGCACAGAATCGTTGGGATGTCTTTCTTTTCTTGGTTATTCCCCGTCTCATTTGGAGTCCAGGAATCAGTCACAGGTCTCAGAGAAACCAACTCAAACCAGTAAGTAGTCCATGCCTGTGCCAGGCCAAGCCCAGGCATCATGAGCCTTGGCCTTGGCTGCTTAGAGAGGTAATGTGGGTTGAATGCCCAAGAGGAATTAGTCTGGGAATCACCCTGTGGCCTGACTCAGAAGAGAAAGAGTAAACATGACCATCTTAGGACCAAACTGCTAGGCTTCTCGACTCTTCTACAGAAAGGGCGGTTGCCTCATGCCCTGAACTCAGGGGTTTGGCTAGACTGAGTCTGGTAGGTCCTGATAGGCTTTAGAGCTTGGAGGCTGACGTGGGCTGGAGGAGGGTAGGGAGACACAGCAGGGTCATGGGCTGTCCGGCTGGCTGGGCCACTGTGTACTTTATTTTTCCTGTGGATCGTGCAGCACTGAGCTCTGTGGTGGGTTCTGCTCAGGCCTGAGAGCAGACTCAGGATGGAGGTGTCTTGAGTTGGTAGACCCAAGGAAGGGAGGAGTGGATGGTCCATCTCCCCAGGATTGTTTCCAGCTCCTCATTTCAGTTCTTAGGGAACTTCTGGGTGACCACCACCAACTGTGAAGGGCAATGCTCTGAAGATGATGGTCAGGTGAGAACCCAGTTTGCCTTGAAACCAGGAAACCGCTCTTCCCCGTTGTCTGGTCAGCTTGCCGCTCTGAATTGGGGTATTCTGATGTATTGTGTGGGTTAGTCTGGGTGTTTTGCACCTTTTGTGGTATTTCCTCCAGCATGTGGCCCAGGGCATAGCCCCAAATGGAATTCCAGCCATTCTTGCTAATGTGATGAACTATGTGCTTTTGGGGCTGAGGACTGCATTCCTGACTTCCTGCTTCAACTCTGTAATAACTGTACTCCTGCCAGGATGGTGCCCACTGCTCCTGCCTGGCCCCACTTTGTCCCCATTTGAAATAGGGATGGCTCTTAGTCCTGCTTTCTTTTTCAGCTTCTGAATGCATGAGAAGTTCTACCCTCACAGGGGAGAAAAGACTGGGGGATGGGCTCCCGCTACCTCTCTGTCCCCTCATCTATGTCGACCCTCTTATGATCTGCTCTGCCCCTGAAGGCTGTTCTCTGGGGCCTGCATCACCACTCCTTGGTCCTGTGTCTTTCAAGGAAGGCTCTGGCAAGGTGGAGGAAGAGGGGAGAGATTGGGGCTTGGGTTTCTCTGTTCCCTCTGACTGCCAGGCTATGGCCATGGCTTCTAGCTTGCAGCTCCATTCTTTAACCCAACTTTCTGGCCACCCCTTCAGGCCTAGGTATGCAAATGTTTGCTTTCTATCCCAGGCTTCTCCCATTTAGAGTTTGCTTCTCAGGTGCCCCAACTGGATCATGGAACCTGGGTTTCCAGCCCTGGCTCATAGTGCACCCCCACACACTCTGCGCTTTTCATGAAGAAGTTGGTTTCTACTTTCTTCCTCCTGGAAGCTGTGGGAACAGTCAGCTCTAGAGCCTGAGCATCCTGCTGTCTGAAAAGCGTGGGTGTCCAGCTTTCCAGATGGCTCTTGGTACTCAGGAGATGCCGTGATCTCAGGTGGACTGGGAAGAGACTGACTCTCCGAGGGATGGCAGCTGAATAGGACTCCCCGGCCTGTCTCCTTCCTGGGCACCTTGGATCCTGGTTACTTGGCTTTCAGAGCTCTATACCACCTGCTCTTGACTTGAATACCTCCAGAAACAGGATTCAGGATTCTACTTGATCTCCTGGGGAATGAATGCCCATCCTTTTGCCCGGAGCCTGTGGTGGTGCTGATGCTGCACAGTTGTGCCCTTCAGTTTCCCAGTGGCAAGAGAGGCTGAGGGGAGCAAATCCTCACTGCCAACAGTGTACTTCCCACTCTGGGGACCCACCGCTTTGCTTGTTTGCCCTGCTTCTGGTTCCCCTCCTGTGGAGCTGGAGACCCAGTGTGGAACCATCCGTTGCAAGGTTTGATTTTCTTCCCTGCACTCCCAGAAAAAGCCTCCAGTGTTTGCATTGTTCTAACTCACAGGGATCCTTTGTTATGAGCCAAGTCATCACAACACTCCTATTGTACTTTAAATCTTACAGAAGACGCCAAAAAATTAGTGCATCTTCTATTTAAAAGCATCCCTCCTTTTCCTAGCCACATCAATTGCATACTTAAAAAGCAAAGAGGTTCTGACTCGGTTCGTGTGAATCTGGCTTTTTTCCCCCTTCCCGTGTGATTTGTGTGCAGACTTCTGAGTGAACAGGTTTTATAATAGAGAGTCAGCCAGGCTAAATCACAGTGGCGGAGGCTTATGCAACTGCTAAAAACCTATGAGTTAAAAATGGAATAGTCTTGCAGAGTGGGGAAGGTAATAATATCATTGATGTGAAAATAGAAAGTAAGAAATGAGTACTTCAGCAATTTGAGCCTCTTCGCCACATTTCTCTGGCACCAGAGGAGTTTGGTGTTATCTTCCAGAATAAATCCAAAGAGCGACCTCTTATTAGAGAAGGCAAACTTTGCTTCCGTGGAGCCCGCCCTCCGCTCCCAATTTATCCAGAGTCAAGAACTCTTTCTACTGACTTTTCGCCATCAGACACATTGTGTGTTTTGTTCAAATCTCTGTGTTCGTTAATGCTCGTAAAGGAACAGATTTTAGATTTTTTTATAAGTGGGTTTTTGTTAATTTGCTATTTTAAAAATACTTGTGAGACCTTTACTGTTGCCATGGTGATATGATTTCCATAAACATGATTTTTGTGGGGAGTTTTGCACATTGAAGGATGAGGTTGATATGCAGTGTTGGGGGGGAAGTAGGTGGTGAATTTGGCAGCTACCCCATGACTGTTTCCCTCAAATGCTGCAGATACATTCCAAGAATCCATGCCACAGTAGGGTTCTGGGTCTCCATCAACAACACTGAGACCTTCAAGACCTAGTTAGGAAAATAGAACGAAAGGCCACAGGCTTTTTACTGGCTCTTTAACCTGTCCAGGTCAGAATGACCTAAGGCCTTTCCCCCAAACCACTAGGTATCAAAAAGCCTTTGGGGACTAGATAGCCTGGAGCCACCCAAGGAGTGAGGGTTCTTTTTCTCTTTAACCACGCTTTCCCAAACTTCCAGAGTGTGCTGTACTGCTGAAGTGCAAAAGACTTGCAAATGAAGATGAGGGGAAACTGGTTAAACAAACAAGAAAGCATTGACGAGGAAATAGCTTCTCGCCTGGAATGCCAAGGGTTAAGGAAAAGGTAGATAGGTGGTCTCAGTGAAACAGGCCCTCAGAAGTGGCTTGGGCTAAAAAGCCCAGAGCCCTTCCTCAGGCCCAGTATAACTGGAAGCCCAGTGGAAGCCTGGCTCCCCTGCCTTCATTTATTATGTCTCCTTCACTTTGGTTCAGACTCCTGTTTGACCATCATAGACATGGCGATCCCTCAAAGAGTGCCTGGCTACCTACCTGGTCTCATGGCGTCCTGGAACAGGCCCCCACTCATACTAGGGTGTCATCTACAGCAGTGAGGCTGCACCCCAGGGCAGTATTCTCCTCCTGAGACTACCCTGGAAGACTGTGTGCTGAAAGGGTGATGACAGGGCCACACCTTGGCGGGGTCAGCTTAATTATGACCCTCTTGCTGGGCCTCTTCTCAGTGTGGTCACACTAAATTAAATCTCCTCTTTCTGTTCTCATTTTTTCATTTATTTATTGCTTCATGTTCATGTCTTTAATTTTGGCATACAATGTGCCAATGATGGGCGGTAAAGCCCAGCCAGTAGGGGTTGCCAGAATTGAGGCTTTTGCTCTAGGAACTCCAGCTGTACCAATGGCACGAAGTGGCATCTTTTATCCATAGTGCTGGACAGCAGTGCTGACTCACAGAGGAATTGTGTCCCTAGGAGTGGACAATACAGAGAGGTGGAGGGAGGACTGGGACAAATAAGAAAGGATTTGAAAGGCCATAGGAACTGAAAGTGGCCGAGCGACAACACAGGCCCCGCTAGGCTCTCAAGAGAATGGGTCAGGGTTTGACTCAGCACTGCCTAATTGAGCACCTGGGCATAGCCAAAAGGTTTGTGAATCACCCAAAACTATGACTCATAAGGAATTATGAATTACTAGAAAGCCATTGTGTTGACTGTTATTATTTATGCAGTGCCAGAAACACAGAGAGGGCCACCCAGAAGGTAAGGTGCGCGATACTGTGTCCGGCCAAACCTAAGGTGGTGTGTGAGCCAGATGTGTGCAGGTGTGAGCACACATTGCCCTTGTTCTGTGTGTGCTTAGGACAAGCGTGTGATGGGAAGTGTGTGCATGTTAGAAAGATGCATCACCTCAGTCCTGTGGCACTTCATCTCACCCTTCACACCTGTGGGAAAGGTCTACCACAATCCCCTGCGCAGCTGGCGGCTGCTGGTGACGTGTGATTTATTGAGGTTTTTTTTATGGAAATGATGAATGAGAGGTGTTAGGTAGGATTTTATGCCTCCATAACAGTGAGTGTGACCTGAACAAGGCTTATGTTTGGGGTGGTCTGGACTGTGGGTCACACTCTAAGCTCAGGGAGAGATGGCTTCCTCTCCTGCTGACCCACCTATCCAGCTCTCATCTCTGGCAATGACTTGTTGAGGGCCTGCCAGGGTGGCTTAGGGGACTTCCCAGGCATTTCTGTATGTGCTCTAAAATAGCCCAGAGTAATTTGGCAGGGACAGCTGCGGGAACGTGGCTCAGCACCCCGTCCAGGGTGGAAGTGGGAACCGGTACATCGCCTGCCACGCAGCTCCAGACTCTTCCCACAACACATTTAATTGAAAATGTTTTAAAGCATCCATAGCTGGCAGCTTGGCAGGGACTGCTGGGAGGCCAGGAGGGAGAGGATCCTGCTGCATGAGGAAAACGTCGCCCTGCACAGGGCCTTGCTGCCTGTGGTCCGCTCTGATGACCACTGTATGGGCTGAGCTGGGGGCAGGGGCCTGGATGTTAAGGTACAAAATGCCTTAGGGAAGAAAGTCAGCTGGTTCACTCTCTGAGAAACAAAGCTACCCAGAGGAGCGTCTGCTAGGGGCATCCTTAGCTGGCTCCCAGGGAGGGCATAGGCGATGGCCATCAGTTAGGAGCCCAGCTCACTGAGGCAGACTCTGTTGTGTGTGAAAAATCCCAATGATCTTTTTCTGGATATTTGCTTTTTAGCTGAAAGAACGCTTGCTCCCTGGCTTGCATGTTACCACGTGATCACTGTGCAAGTTTGGTCAAGTGATCTACCTCTTTCACATTTCAGTTCCTTTCCCTTTTAAAGTTTTTCTACTTTAGTAATCTTTCCTGCCTCCAGGTTACAGAGTTTGTCTCCTACGTCTTCTGGAAGTTTGATAGCTTTAGGCTTTACACTGTTTCTATGTGCACCTCTATCTCTTGATCTAAAAAAATGGGGGGAATAGTCCCTATTTCTTCAAACTCTCTTAAAGAAAATGAATTGAGTTCAGTCCTAGAATAAATAGTACTTTGCACACAGTGGAGATTAAGCTTGATTGTTGCCCATGGAATGTCACTGTGGTAAAGTCTCCTCAGCTTCTCTGGTCTAGCTCAGTGGGCCCCAATGTTGTGTTATTCAGTAGGGCCACTAGACCATGGGCTGGCTGGTCTAGTGGAGGAGATGTTCTCATTCAGACTGTGTCTCTGAACTTGGGGCCCTGCCTGGCTTGAAACACATGCTTAGTTCATTTGGAAGGATACAGCTTATAGGTAATCCCATACTGCTGACCCCTGACCTCAGGAACATCAGAATCCCTTGGGAAGTTGGTCAAAGTTTCCACCTTCAAAGAGGTTGATGTAGTGGGGCAGGAGTGGAGTGGACTGTGCTTGGCACAGTTTAGAAAGCACTTCTGAGAGGCCTCAGTGGAAGACGACCTCTGGGCTTGGGGAAAGGAAGTCCCACAGTGATTGTTGCTGACAGCAGCCTACCTTTGTCCTGTGTCGAGTACTGCATGGATAAGTGGGGGCCCACAAGGGAGCCCTTGTGCCTGGTTCAGTCAACCCAGAAGATCCAAGCCTTTGGGGTGGGGATGCTGGAGGTTTAAGTGCATATGGTTTAAATCAAACTGAAGGTGGAATTCCTTGGCAAGGAGTGGGAAGGTCAGGCATCTTAGAAATGCAAGAAGCTACTGGTAGGGTAAAGCCATGGCCCATGGTCCTTAAGAGAGTCTGCCCCAGTACGGTTGCACTACAGCTCCAGGCTGCGCTGGTCGTTTGCAGGTGACTGCGGCCACCATGAGTCTTCTTCTCTCCCCCAAACCATTGTTCCACGCTCTCAGAGTGGCTCCTCCAAGTAAATGGAGCATTCATTGGATTTTCCTGGAGGTTCAAAATGTGGCCTTTGGCAAGTAGGTGTTCACATAAACTAAACAGGACCCAAGAAAAGACACCATGGAGCTGAGTGTGGAGGAATGTGCTTTTCTAGAGCAGTGTTTAAAGATGCATCTGGGATTCGTCTCTTAGCAACAGGGCTCATCCAAAGCACACTGGCAGTGTCAGAACACCCAACAATGCTTGATGCCCACAAGCGCTGTGTAAAATAAAATAAAAATGTACTGAGCAAGAGCCAGGAACCGAGCACAACTCCTCTAACAGGTGGGAAAACTCAGAACCACAGACAGACGCAGATGCTCTGGGGTGAGTCTAGAGCACCAGGGTGGGCACTGGGGCGAGACCACACTCCGTCTTCCTCCCTCCCACCTTCCCTCCCTCTCTCACTCCCCCAAGACCTTCCTTCCCTCAGTGACCACCACTAAGCCTGCCTCTCCTCCAGCCTCTATCCTTCCCAGCCCTGGAGACCCAGTGTCTAGTCAGAGGGTCTTTGAGCCTGTTAGCCTGAAGAGCAGGGAGTGACATGTAGGGGAGGCAGTTAGAGACCCAACGTCAAAGTTTCTTAGCTCCATTTTGTGCCATTGGACCCCTTTACAGTCTAGACTCCTCAGAATAACACCGTTGTTTGAAAATGTGTCTAATAGGTTGACTTATTATTATTATTGTCTTATTGTTGTTCTCAAAACACCCAGTGATGTTGGCAAACAATTGTCAGCAGAAGTGCAGTGTGTGATGACATTAGACATGAAGCTCCAGTCCCCGGAGTACTGACAACCGTAACCTTGAAACAGTGGTGGGAAGGGTCATTTGAGAACATGGCTTCACTGCTGCCTGCATAGCAGAACATAGACTCTGTCCAGGTAAAAGTCCAGCGTGGTTTCTGCACTCACAATGGAAAGAGATGCTTAAATGGCCATTTCCTGTTTCCATCCTCTTCTTCCCATGCCCTGGGAGGCTATGCTTCTTAAATACGCACCCTGTCTTGTGCACACTGCCTTGTGCACACTGGGACACAGAAAGACAGGAGCACTGAGACAGACACACTAGATGAAATAAGGTTAAGAGTTGGAATGATGGTTTCAGCTGCTGTAAGAACTTGTCACTGTGCTATTCAATAAGCCCACAGTGTCACCTTTCTTCACAAAGCAGAGTTCACAGCTCAGGTTTTCTTGGGTCAAGGCCACTGAAAAGTCATTTGAACTTGCAAAGAGAGCTCTTTGGTATTCTTGGAACATTTTCCAGTCTGTTTTCCTCCTCAAATCTACTTCATTCATTTAATATTTTTGGTAAGCGTGTGTTAAGATGTAGAAGGTGTTCTATTTCATCTGGGAACTGCAGGGATATTCTTAGGAAGCTGTGCTTCAGTGGACACCAGGGACCCTAGGATGGGAGAGTGCAGCTGCTAAATTTCCCCGTCTGGACTGGGGATGCTCAGTTTGTGTAGGCTCCTTTTAGGAGGTGGGGCATCTTAGGTTTCCAGAGACCCTGACCTGGCTTAGGGACTATCTTCCTGGGACTCTGGAAGTCTGACTACTTGGTCTCAGAGATGCTATCCCATGCGCTGAGCAAAGACCTCAGAGGGGATCTGCCCTGAGGGGCTCTGCCAAGGCATAAGCAGGGAAGTCGTGGGCTTCGTGGTGCTTAGCCAGCCTGAAAGATTGGACCTTGGTCACAAATGCTCACACTGAAGGGACCTGACAGAAGCCTCTCACTTCATAGATATGGACACGGATGACGAATTTCTCAGGGAACTATTCACATTAGGTAGCATCTTTTGTCCTGGAGCCCTTTAAAGTCTATTGAGGAGCCAGGGCATCTGAAAGTCCTGGGGCTGCATCTGAGCTGGGAAGTCAGCTCTCTCAGTGAGCAAGCAGACCGTGGGAGTGAGGCACCGGGGATGAGCAAGTGTGGACAATCCCTCCCACCCAGTGACAGTGATTAACAGTGCCAAGAGCATCCAGCATCAGGGTGACCTTTCAGACTGGGTCAAATATCTGGGCTCCCCGCCATGGACTGCTAGACTGCTCAGGGGCTCTGTGTATTATGTCATTTCTCACACCAGGCCTCTGAAGTGGGTGCTCTGACTGTTACCCTACCTGGCAGGAGGGGATGCTGAGGCATGACCACACAAAATCTGGTAGCCTGGCACGAGGAGCCAGCCCTTGATCTCTACGCAGTGTCCCCTCCCTTGCAAATCGCACTGACCTCAAAGGACCACATATGGCCTACGTGGTGTGGACCAGCACAGGGTGACCCATAGTAGAGATGAGTGATGCCATGCTACCCTGTCACTATATCATTGGATAAGATGGGGGACACAGTAGTGTAGGAGAATTGGGGACCACCTCGAGCTGAAGGTTCAGAGTTCCAGAAAGACAGATTGACCCTAGTTGAGGTTCCACTGGGTTGCTGTCCACCTCTGCACCGTTGGAGCCCTTGGAACTGGTACAGTAGTTAGTGCAGGCAGGAGACACACGCCAGGCTCTCAGCTGAACAGTTCCCAACTCATCACTGGGTGGTGACAGCAGAATGGGGTGGCTGAGTGGCCATAAAGAGTTTGGACAGAGAGGGCGTGAGGATTGGCAGCCAGCCAGCTCTTGCTTCTACAGCGCCTGCCAGGGAGACATGAGACAGCTTTTGGTGTCGGTCAGAGGACCAGATTCCCCATAGTGTCATTTCCAAGAGTGAAAAAAAGACACAGAGAAAGACAATATTAAAAAAAATTAAAAACCTACCAGCCATTTCTACAGCAGCTGCGTGCTGTGCCCAGCCCTTGTGCTCCAGCCCTTTTTAGCATCGCTGGAGCCCCAGTGGCTCCTTAGGACTGAAACATTGACGGCAACTGTGCTGGATCCAGGCTCCGCCCTCTCATCTGCTGCTTCTTGCCCTAATAGGAAATATCTCAGCAAGTTCTCCCCAGAGCCTGCTTTGGCATCTGGCTGGACTGAACCCTGACTCCTGCCTTGGGTTGCTTCCTCCATCCCTTCCCTGCTTGTTTAGATTGCTGGAAAGAGAACCCCTGGTCTGGCTTTTGGAGTCCATTTATGTTGTCTCTTCCCAGTAAGTTCTGCTTTGGGACAGTATCAGTGGGCGGGAACAAGGCCATTCTTCCGTGGATTTCTCAGCCGGTAGACTGATGGCTGTCTGACTCCAGGTCTCAGAAGAAAGATGATGCGATCCGTGGAGGAGCTGGGAGAATCCATATGTTTGTGGGACACAGCTGGGGTGGGAAATCTGGGCTCCCAGACCAGGAGACGTGTAGCAAGCTAGCATGGTTTTGGTGACCATGCAGCCCCTTCTCAGGGGCTGGGCCTCTGTGATCAGCTTGCCACTCCTATCAGGAAAGGACTTCCTGTGTGCTGAAAGGTTTACAGAAGTGAATTTCATCTGACCAAGGCTGTGGTATGGACGGTATATGTTTTACGAAAGGAGCCTCTTGGACGGAAATGTCTCCGCCAGCCCTCAGCTCCACACTGCCAATGTTAACACACAAACCCATGCGTATATACATAGGTACACACATATACAAACAGGTACACACCAAGAATTGCTATGGCCAGATAATTTGTGTGTGTGTGTGTGTGTGTGTGTGTGTGTGTGTTCTAGACAGGGACTTTCTACATAGCCCTGGCTGTCCTGGAACTTGCTCTGTAGACCAAACTCACAAGAGATCTGGCTGCCTCTGCCTCCTAAGTGCTGGGATTAAAGATGTGCACCACCTAACCAGGGCTGGTTAGATGATCTTAATGAATAACTTCCTTAGCTTCCATGGGAAAATTGAGAATGCCTCTGGAACCCCAGGGCAGCTTTTCACCAGTGGAGTAAGAACAATCCCAAAGGACAGGCGGCTGGTAGGTGGCTCCATCTGTGGTAGGAGCAGCCATTGCTTTTGGAGACTTCAGTCTGGGTCAGATGTGATTCTGTGGTCTGTAGGGATAGGTCAACCACTATGGAGGAAATGCCACTCACTGCATGGACAGGTCAGCAAGGGTGGCATGGAGTGGGTATAAAATTCCCAATCATCTCCTGTCCACCAGTGTTGCTCCAGGTGGGTGCAAGGACCTGGGTCACTCCTAAGCCTTTTCTCAAAAGCAACTTATCAGCTTGTTGTTCTGAGTCGAGGCTATGCTACTCAGCTGACAAAGTGTCCTGTGGGGCACTGGTCCCAGAGAACAAAGGGACCAGAGCTGGTCCCTGGACAGTAGAGGACAGTGAGGTCATGGCTGTTTGCCAGCTTCCCAGCATGCCTCAGCATCTTCAGCATCTTCGGTATGTTTTAGCATCTTCAGCATTTTCGGCATGTATTAGCATCTTCAGCATCTTCGGCATGTCTTAGCATCTTCAGCATCTTCAGCATGTCTTAGCATCTTCAGCATCTTCAGTATCTTCAGCATGTCTTAGCATCTTGCTCTCTCATGCTTCCTCAAATGTCTTTCTTTTGGTGGTACCTGGGACAGAACCCAGGGCTTTACGCTTCTTCACAGAGTGCTGCTCTCTTACCAAGTACCTCTCCCAATTCTCTTGACAAATGATAGCCATAAATGCTGCCCTAGCAATTTAGCTCTTTTAAACAGGCAGCTCTCTCTGATGAGGCCTGGGGACCCCACCTGCTCTCCTTGGAGCGGCAGAAGAGGTGGCTTTGTTTGGGTGAGTGTGGAGTGGGGGAGACACAGCAGCTCAGGACCTCTGCCTTTGAAGTCAGGACAGATCTCTTCTTCTGCGTCCCATGGTCGCAGGTGCTGACTAGACCGGGTAATGAAGCCAGTCTTCCCTCTGCCTGTCCAGAACCACACTGGGGAGGAGGATCCCACTGGAAGTGAGGGCCATGGGGGAAAACCTGCAGCCCCACCTGCTGCTGTGCCTATGACTTGCCCTTGAAGGCCGCTCTCCCTGACCTTCAGAGTCTTGCTCAGCTATTCCTCCAAAAACAGCTTTTTCTCCTCTTCCAAACAATGAAATAAAATAGGGACTTAACTGAAAATAAAACTGTGTTTTCAAAGAGAATCTAAGGGAACTAAAGCTAAACAATGACAACGCCCCAGCTGTGAGTCAGGTGTCTGTCCCCCTAGCGCCCGCTACTGCCTCTGGGTTGAACCCAGGGCCTGGCGCATGCTAAGCAGCCACTCAACTGAGCTACATCCCCAGTCCATTATTTATTTTGTATTTTGAGACAGAGTCTCAGTTAGTTGCCAAGGCTGGCCTTGAACTTACTTTGTAGCTCAGGCTCACTTTGAATGCATCATATCCTTACCTTAGGCTCCCAGGTAACTAGGCCTGCACCGTCAAACTGGGCTTATGGCTGATTTTTATTTTTTTTAAATATTATTATTATCAAAGTGTGTGTGTGTGATGTGGATATGTGGGCATGTGCATGTTGCAGCTCTGCTGTGGAAGTCAGTGGGTCATTGTGTGAGGCCAAGTCTCTCCTTCCACCATTCCATGAGTTCTGCGACAGGATGGGCACTCTAGTCACCAGTCTTACATGAGAAGCACTTTGCCAGTTAAGCCATCCTCTTGGCCCCAGAGCTTGGGTTTCTATGCCAACAGACACACTGGGACTGGGTTTCTAATGATTTATTGAACCAAGAAATCAAACCAAACCTGAATGATCTATATATATATATATATATATATATATATATATATATCCATTGCTAAGAACTTAGCTCGCTCCAGGCACTTTAAGTGTGTAATCCCTATTAAGTTCCTTGCTATGTGTCCTTGGGTATTTTTCTACCCCACATTTTTCCAGGGAGGAACTGGTCCTTTAAGATTTGATAGAGTGAGGCCTGCAAATGCAGGGGCTTGCCTAGGCTCACACAACTAGTGAACCCTGAAGTCAGCAGTAAAATTCAGCAGGCCGACCCTTTAGCCAAAGCTCATAACCATCACCCCACTCTGCCTTTCTGGGCTTTTCTAGCAAGTCACTGTAAAATAAGTCCATTTCAGTTGGTTATTTTCAAAATAAGGGTCCCAGTAGGGGAGCCTTTCCCTATAGTACAGAATAATCTGGTGTGGTGAAAAGCAATGCCATCACGGTATGGAAGAAGCCTTTCCTGAGCCTGTCCTAGGAGCCCTGGCGGGAAACTACCCTTGGTACTGAGAATCCACATATGGTCTCATGGGCTACCGGGTTGGGCATGGTGCCCGGGAGGCACATGATAGGCCTATGGGGAACCATCAGCCACACAAAGAACACCTGAGCCTGGGCCACTCTTCTACCCTGCTTCTGCCCTCTCTCCCTGGTCCTCGGGAGGCTGGGGAGCCGGCTCAGCTGAGCCACCCTTCCATTGTTAAGTGGCCACCTGAATAAACCCAAGATGGCTCCTCGAGATCTCTTGAGAAAGGACTCCTCAGAACCCCCAGGTCTTTCTAATATCAGCGCCGGGTGCCTCAGAGCCAAGGATGTTCCTGGAAGTTCAAGGATCTCAATGGCAGCTCTGGGCCAGTTCCGTGGCATCAGCCATTTTCTGTCAGATGTCTGGGTGTCAGCTGTCCCTCACTTGCTTGACTGTTACATCACCTTCTCTGCAGCCAGAAAGATGCCACTGGGGGACATCTTTGTAAAGTGGAATCTCAACAGGTGCATGTGATGTTTTATTTTTTGTTTTTGAAAAAAGAGAGAGAGAGAAAAACACCAGCAATTCAGCCACGGTAAAGACAATTTTTCATTTTGTTTAATATGTGCTTGACCTTGTCCACATGCATAAATATTTTAAAATAATCTCCCCACACAATATGTGTACTATTTTTGTAAACTCACTTTGAAGAACTTTCCCATCTCTTTGTGTAGCCCCTAGCAGACTTTTCCTGGCTGCGTAAAACTTCGACATATGGACAAATCCGAGTCTTGGGCTTCACAAAACTGACATGGTGAACCTAGCAGTTACAGTATAATTTTTCAAAGGGTAAAGGGGCTGGGAAGATGGCTCCATGGGTTAAATGCTTGTTGAGCAAGCATGAGAACCTGTGTTTGTCTCCTCGATGTCACACTAGCAGAAAAGCCAGGTGCAGCAGCCCACACCTTTGACCCTCATGTTGGGCAAACACAGATGGATTCTGGGGGCTACTAGCTAACCAGCCTGGCTGAAATGGTGGGCTATTCAGTAAGAGGCTCTGGCTCCAAAGATAGGATACTGAGTGACAGCAGGGGACACTCAAAGTCATCCTCCAGCCACATGCCTGCACAAACAAGCGAGCTCATCCCATCACACCTACCCAGGCAAACGCCTTGCAAAACATAATTTAAAAAATAGAACAAATAACTGTCATGATTTCAATTCCAGGCATCTCTGATTTCAATTTCACTTTCATATTTATAGCTAATATGCTCCCTTGCCAAGATTCTGCTCCAGTCCAGGCTACTAAGGAGGACTGCTCCCCACCAGTCTCTTCCAATGGCCCTCACTCCTCAGTCTTAATTTGCATTCTGAGTGTGTCACGCGTTCCTGTACCTTCCGGTCGCAGCGGACCCCCGAGCATTACCTTCCGTAGGTGAGGAAACTTGATGTCTCACTGCTCATCTGTGGGATTTGGACCCTGGCATTCAGTGCCAGATTCCTGCTGTGCCTGCTCACAGTGCCATCCTGCCTCCCCTGCCTCCCCTGCCTTCCCTGCCTCCAGAGACAGGTTCTGCAGCATTGAATTCTGTGGGCTTGCTCTCTTGGTACCCGGTGAGACTCCATGCTGCCTTCCGTGATGGCATCCATAGCTTTGCCCTTTTCTTGGTCTCCAGCCGGTGCTGTATAAATGCCAGTTGAATCCATGTGGGAACTGGCATAAACTGAGTCTATCTTTTAGGAAGGGGCCATCCTAGTTTGGGCAGCTATAAACTGCCAACATTCGCCTCTCACAGCTCTGGCGGCTCCAAGTCAGAGAGCAACCAGCTGGAGTGGCGAGGAGCTCATGAGGACCCCTTCCTGATTCTCTTCATAGAAGGGAGACTCAGAGGACACTGGGAGCTGTGTGTGTCTCTCTGTCCCCTGTGAGGGCCTGGTCAGGGCCTGGTTCCATCTTGGGCACCAATCCCAGTACCTCAGCCCAATCATCCCCTAAAGTCCCCACATACTGATAATACCATCTTATTGGATATCAAGGTCTCAAGAATTCATCCATGGGAAGCAACTTCACACCTGGGAATGCAGCTTCCAGGTCTGGCATTAAAGTCTGATATGTTCTGCGGTGACATGTCATGTATGTCAACAGTCTTCTGAGGCCTCCACTGTGACCAAAGGAAAGACTGCAGGGCACACTGGTCTTCTTTCTGAGTGAGCGACTGCTATTTCAGACCCCTGAAGGCAGCTCCTTCTAGCACTCCCAGTGACCACGCACACCTTGAACTTCCCTTGGTGTTTGACAACTCTGGCTCCCGCTCATTTGTACTCAGGTGGTGGGGACCCAGGACCCCTGCTCCCTCTAGAGTTGATAAGCAAAGGGTGGCATTTCCTCATGTCTGGTGACTGAATGGGGCTCAGCCATGTGCCCCGGGATCTCAGCCTTGTCCTGGTGTCAATGACACAATAAGGAAAAAGGGAGGCCTAGGCTCCTTTCTCGGCATCTATAGTGCCCCAGGGAGAACCATCTCTGGGCTTCATCAGCATCCTCCATGTCCTTGATCACAGAAAGGCTCCTGGCAGCCGGCAGCTTGGGTAGGGCCCCTTTCTGCTTTTAATCTCAGGGCCTCTCCATCCGTGGAAATGTCATCTGGCCAGGTTATAAATTCTTAGGCAAGGGAGGTAGCCTCATCCTCTTCAGCAAATGTCACCACTGACCCATCCCCTGCTCTGTCACCTACATGACTGTCCTCAGTGAGGCACATGCCAGATGGGGGTGAGAACAAAGTGGAATGCTTTAGGGCCTTCATACTGCTCTGGTCCTCCTGCCCATGTCCCATGCCCTCTCCTAGGTGCAGCCTTTGGGGATTGAAGGCCAGGATCTGTAAGGAGACTTCGAGCATTCTGTGAGCTTAAACTGCTCACGCTTAGTATCTGGGAGACCCTCAGGGACACCTCAGATGTCTAGCTCTGCTCTGCAGCTCCCCAGCTCCCCACAGTCCCTCCAGGTCCAGAAATGGAGGAGGAAGGGAGGCAGAGGGCAGAGATTTGTTAACAAGCCCAGGGCAGCTGATGCAATGCCTGGTGCCATTAAAATTAATGGCCGGATCCAGCTGACTTGGCCTCCAGCAGGACAATCAACCTCAAGTCAAGGTGGAGGCATCGGGAAGGGTGGAGGTGGGGGGCTAGTCTCTTTCCACAGTCCTCCTCCTCAGAAGGAAGGTCAGTGGGAGCCGCTGATTTCAGGAGGGAGCTCTGATAGGTACAGTGAGATAAATGTCATCAGTAGCATGCTGGTGTCCCCACAAATGGTGTGATATATTTATGGAGACATCTGAGCTTTTTGCAAAGTCGAAAGCTACCCATTGACCTTTCCTACCACTGGTCCAGGGTGTAAGTATCAAATGCACGGGTGAATTTGTTCTGAAGAACTTTGAGGGTGTCAAAAATGATGAAAACATGAGACCCGCCCATTTTTTCCTCATGATACACACACTGGCTATGACATAGTCTTGCAAATTTCTTGCCAGCCAGGATGTGAAACTATGGCCCCATACTGGGTCTGTGAGATGCTCTTGGATGAATAACTCAACACAGTTCCATAGGAGAGACATAGCTGTCCTGTAGGCTGGTGCTGGCCTTGAAACCCAGGGTCTTAACCATGCTAAGTAGCATTCCACTACCAAGCCACAAGGCAAGACCAATTGGGTCCTCCAACTCTACCCCTCTGCCTTGCCTAGCACAGCTTTATTCTAAGACTGTGCTCGAGGGTGACCATATTGACAAGCCAACTGGCTGAGGCTAGGGAGACTGAGCTGTTTACTTTCAGGGCACTAAACATTGTCCCCAGGGTTTTTACCCAAAAATGTTTGTGGCCTTCTAATTCTCTTTCCCTCGGGGTTCCCTTGAGGACTGGCATTTCCTAGGGTTGAGTGTGGCTTTAATGCAATCTCTCTTTACCTCATTCTGCCCTGAACCAGGCTATCTTCACTGGGGCCTGTTTCTAGGGGCGTGGCTTGAATTTCCAAATGGCTGTACAGTAGGGTTGGGGCTCCCTTGCCATTGTCTTCCTGTTCCCCAAAGCTTATTTTCAGCCAGGCCCTGAAGAAGGATGACTGTGTTCAACTCAGTGATGAAGGTATTTAGCTGTCCTTCATTGCCACCAATACAACGGAACAACTGCAGAGCCAGCTGTGGGGCACATCTGGGGTCAGTCCTAATTTACAGCCTAGCACCCAGGGGTGTGTGTTTTAAAGGTTTCATTCTTTATTATGTATTTTTACTGCAACAGCAGCAGCAGCTTCGCAGAAGGGCAGGGGGCAGTCCTGCCCTTGTCCAAGCTCCAAGTGTCAGTATGCTCTCCCCCGACCCAAACTCATCACCTTCTACAGGCTCCCATGTGATGCTCATGAGAAACTGAACCCCACGAGAATGCGAAGGGTGGACTTTTCCAGCCCCCGGGCTCTATTCTCATAAGCAGAGCCACCCCCTCTCCTGGAGGGGTGACTCCATGGCTCACTTTTTATTCCTGACAGAAGTGGGGGAGGGAATGGAAGGCAGTTCTGGGAACTCTGCCGAGTGTTCCACCCCAGGCAAGCCCTTTGGGGACTTCCAAGGGGTGGGAGAGGGGGGTATAGGGCTCTTTCTCCTCCCACTGTCTGGCTCAGACCTGCATCCTGAGTTCCTTGGGGGGAAGTCGGGCACAGACACCTCATCAGGTGGAATGGTAGCCAGAGGGACTGTGGTAGGAAGCCGTCATGACCTGTGCCTAGTATGACTCTGTGGGAAGGCCTTCCTCAGGCTGCAACTGCTTGCTGAGCTCTGTCACAGCCATGGTAGGATGTGTGGAACACAAACCCGTGCCTGCATGCCCGGGGCTATGGAGCACAGACCCCAGTGTTTGATGCTATCATTTCTCTGTGCCTGTTGGTGCCGTGGTCACAGAAGTAGCATGGCCATGGCACAGGTCCCAGAGCAGCCCTGCCCTGCAACATGGAGAAGCTACTACACTGATCAAAAGGGCAAAACCGTGGACACTAGAGTTATTGATAAGATCAAGGCTCTCTTCTTTTTTGGTATGCGTGTTTGTGTGTGTGTGTGTGTGTGTGTGTGTTTGGGTGTAAACACAATTATATGTGCAGGTGCTTGTGCGTATGGAGGCCAGAGGAGAATGATCGGTATCCTCCATGTTCTCCATCTTGGTTTTGGAACTGGTTTCTCACTGAACTTGACACTCAACATTTCTAGGCTGACCCAAGAGCTCCTGGAATCTGCTTGTCTTCCTCCCAGTCACTCCTGCCCCCACTCCCTAAAATCTGGAATTGTGGCTGCTGGGAATCCAAACTCAGGTCCTCTCGCTTGCCCAGCAAATGCTCTTACCACCTGAGCCATCTCCACAGTCTGGTAGGGTAGTTTTCTGATGCTGTGTCTGTGAGGCAAATCTCTGCAGCCCCGAGTGAGGATTCTCAAACCTAGCCACCCATCTGAATCAGCTGGGGGAATGCTTGTCTTCTGTTTATTTTTGGTGCTGAGGATGGAACCCAGGGCTTCATGCACAAGAGCGAGCTACACCCCAGCTTCTGTTTTGTGTTTTTAGATGAGCAAGTCCCAGAGCCGTCCTTGTGCCTTCGAGGGCTGGCGTTGGAACTCTAGAGTCCACATCTTCAGGAACCTCCATCTACGAGTTCTCATGTGCAAACTGCTTTGGGTTCTGCCTCAGTTTCTTTTTTCTGATGCTGTAGTAATGTTCCCTGACCAAGGCAACTCGAGGGCTCGTACTCCACAGGGCAGTCCATCATGGTGGTGAAGTCAGGAGCCAGGAGCTTGAGGCAACTAGTCGGCATTGCATGTGCAGTACAAAAGCGGACTGATGAACACATGCTCGGTTACTGCTCAGCTCTCTTTCTCCATTTTGTTTGGTCCAGGACCTTAAGCTCAGGGAATAGTCCTGCCCACAATTACAATGAGTCTTCCCACATCAGCTAACATAATCAGGATAATACCCTACAGGCATGCCCGGAGACCTGTGGTCTGTCATTTTGGCAGTTCTGATGAGCATCCATCTTCTATCAATAATGACAGATGCTTAACTTGAGCTGGGCATGATGGGGCAAGTCTGTAACCCCAGCATGTGAAACTGAGGCCGAGATTTCAAATTGGTAACCTGGGCTATCTATATAACATACCCTGTGTGTGTGTGTGTGTGTGTGTGTGTGTGTGTGTGTGTGTGTGTG
>LOJH01001039.1:0-17465 GCA_001685095.1 Ellobius talpinus | reverse complement strand
GTGTGTGTGTGTGTGTGTGTGTGTGTGTGTGTGTGTGTGTGTGTGGTGGGGAGAAGCCCTATTATAGAGATGTTTTAGTTGGCAGGAAGAGAGAAGGGAGGCCATAGCTATAGAGACAGAGGGTCACAGCGCCTTGGCAAAAGTCCACAGTGAGTGACAATGGGTGGGGTGACTCATGGATGTGGATGTATGAATATCATTATGAATGAAGCTTTTAGCTGGACACAGTAACACACCTGTAACTCCAGCACTTGGGAGGTAGAGGTGGGGGGTGGTCAGGATTTCAAGGGCAGCCCGGCTACGTGAGACTCTGTCTAAAAGAAAAAAAATGCCTTCCCCATTTTGTGTGTGTCTGGGAGTTGCATGCGTACATATACATGCTTGCATGTTTGTGTGTTTGCGGAGGTGTCAGTCATGAAGCCTGCAGGCCTGAGCTTGATCCCTGGAATTCACATGGTAGGAGGAGAGAGTCGATTCTTGCTCTGATCTCTATACACATGCCGGGGCATGTGTGTCTCCCTCTAATACATAAATAAATTTTTTTTTGTTTTTTTGTTTGTTTGTTTGTTTGTTTTAAAAAAAGCAGCATAGGTAGAGGGGGTAGCATGTGCTCAGCACACTAGCGCTGCAGTAATGGCATCTGTGTTATTTTCACTTAATATTTTCCCCACGCATTCAAGTTCCTCTCCCACCACCTTCTTACATCTGCAGTGTTCTTACATCTGCAGGGCTCTCTTGTGTAACGCTGTCAGCTTGTGTTCCGTCTCCTGTTCCCCACACATGATACTCCGGCAGCAGCGAAGGACGGTGCCATGTACTTCTCGAGTCCTCTGTGTCCCTGACACTTCTCTCTCAGAGGTTGTTTCTCCGTCCAGTGAGGCTCGAACCCACCAACACCTGCTGCCAGCCTCGCTTCCTTGGCTCCTTTCCCGTCCCATCCCTCTCCTGCTCACCACTCTCTGGAGTTCTACTCTCTGCAGGTTAGGTAGAACCATAGCCCAGCGTTCAGAGTCCTCCACAGCGATCCAGCTATTCCTCATTTTCACGTCAGCCCTCACCCGAGTCACTGCCGCTGCCCCGTGCTATCTAAACTTACCTTTCTCTCCCCACTGGATAAGGTGGGTCTCATGTCCCGGGTCACTCACCTTCCCTTCTGGGACTCTGCATAGGCCCTCAATCTTCCCAGTGGAGTATGAGTGTCTGCAGCACTACAGGCTGCCAGGACAGGACTGAGTTAGTGCCCGAGACAGCCTATACAAACTTGCAAGGGGTAACCTTGCCTCATCACTCAGAAAGGAGAGTCCTCAGCCGCTGTGTGCCCCTGCTGGACCGCCCATCCTGTGGAGACAAGAGCTTGGTTTTGCAGCTTCCATAGGATTGCCATGCTAGGCCTGTGTGGCTGGTGCGAGGCCAGCTTCCTGGGTGTTGTGCTGTACTGAGCTTCATCATTCCTGGGGGGGTTGTTTGGAAATGCAGAGCCCTGGGCACTTCAGGCATTCGGGGGTCTTGGGGAGCCTGGGCACCGTATCTGCTACAGAAATGCTGCAGGTGGTGCTATAGGTTCTGAAGGCACTCGGTACCAGGTCTTCTGGGGCCTCCACAGACCACCTGCTGAGGGAGAGGTGCTGCGCCCCTGTTGGAGTTCTGAAAGGAAAGGAGATGGGGAGAGGGGGTGGGGCCTTCATTGGGGGTAGTAGTTCAGACGAGGAGCATGGGGAGGGTCAGGAGGAGAAATCAGCAGCTAGACTCAGTCCCTCAGCCTCTATCTTAGGCATTAGGGCAGACCAGAGTAAAGGCTGTGTTCTGAAGCCAGTAGGGGCCAGCGAGATGGAACCAGGGGCTAGACACCAGGTTCAGCAGGAACGGGAAGGGGGGCTAGACACCAGGTTCAGCTGGAATGGGAAGGGGGGCTAGACACCAGGTTCAGCGGGAATGGAAAGGGGGGCTAGACACCAGGTTCGGCGGGAATGGGAAGGGGGGCTAGACACCAGGTTCGGCGGGAATGGGAAGGGGGGCTAGACACCAGGTTCAGCGGGAATGGGAAAGGGGGCTAGACACTAGGTTCAGCGGGAACTGAACAGACAATCTTAGTGTTCTCGAGGGCAGAAACAGAGAGAACTGGGGTCCTGAGAATGGTCACCAGTCCAAGGGCCAATTTCTCAAATGTCTTAATTCAGATCCTGACCTTCTTTTGTTAGGTCATTGACCCTTGGAGTCACTGTGGGGTCAACTTGTGATTGTGACCTTGAGCAATGCACTTGATTCCTGAATCTCTCTATATAAGATAGATTGGAAGGCTGGATACCTGCCTCCATAGACGTCTGTGTCCCAGTCCTACACATGTGGCTATGTGAATTTACACGATAAAAGGGATTCTGAGACACAATGAAGCAGGAGCTCTTGAGAAATGACATCATCAAGTGTGTCCCCACATAAAGCAGGCAGCAAGACCAGAGTTCAGGGGTGGAGTTATCCAAGTGTGTCCCTACATAAGGCAGCAGGACCAGGGTTCAGGGATGAGAGGACAGCAGATCAAGGACAGGGCGCTCTGTTACCGGCTCTGGCAATGAAGCAAGGGGCAGTGAGCCACAATCATAGGCAGCTTCTAGAAGCTGGGCAACAGGAATTGGTAGCCCCATACTAGGCCCCAAGCCCCATTCAGACTGCCCTGACCTCCAAAACAGAGGAAGAATGCATTTTGTTGTGGAAGCCTCTAAGCTTGTGGTAATTGTTGTGAGCACCTCCAGGGAGAACGAGAACTCTGCTGAGTCCTTGTGCAGGGGTGGGGATGGGGATTGGGGTGGGAGATGGGGGGAAGTGGGGTGGAGTGGGGCTCAAAGCTCACATCAGAGAAGAGCTAGAGTCAAGTAAAACTCGGTAAACAACAGTATCTTCAACAGGGGTAAGACAGAGGTAGAAAGGGGGAAGGGAAAGGGAGGGGAGGGAAGGGGACCCCCAAGGTGGCTCTTTCTGCTACACCCCACCCCTGTGGGTTGGAATGGTTATGGGAACATCAGGGATGCTCTGTGACTGTCCGGCTGCAGTCCTGCACCCGACCACCAGTCCAAGGTTCTAGTCCTGTCTCCTAGCGAGCAGCACCCGTGGGCTGAGATTATTTTCTGGTTCCCCATCTCTCTGGAATTCAACCTCTGAGACTGACTTCCGGGTCACCCAATGACTCCTGTTTTCCAGAACCCACAGGCTTAGCGCTGGGCCCTAGCGGTCCTGTGTCACACCTCCTCCAGGAGGAGTCCTAATCTCTTCACCTTGGAGACAGACTGTGGCTAGGACCTGAGCAAGACAGAGGCCCAGAGGACAGGGTGCAGGACCTCCCTGTTTCTCTCTGAGCAGTAGGGGTGGGCTGGTAGCCTGGCGGCCTCCCCTGAAGCTGTCCCCTCTCCTCCCTCTGGCCTCTCCCAGGTACCTTCGTCTCGGCCTTCACCGTGCTGTGTGGGGCTCGCACTGACCTCCCAGACAGGCATGTGTGCTGCGTCTTCTGGCTGAATATCGCTGCAGCCCTAATTCAGGTGCTCACGGCCATCGTTATGGTGGGCTGGATCATGAGCATCTTCTGGGGCATGGACATGGTCATCCTTGCCAGTGAGTAACGGCTGGTGTGCTGAGGGCAGAGTGGGGTGGGAGGTCTGGCAGGGTGCCAGAGCTGTGGGAGGAGCCTAGGAGGGACAGGAGGCCTACACTTGGGCTAGGACCTCTCACCCCAAAGACACAGCTTCCAAGGGCGCACCTGTTCCTCTGCCCTAGTGCCATGGCCACCTTTCCAGAGCTCTCTCTACCATACCAGCCCTGCAGGGTGGGTCTCCCACGGAGGGCCCTCTCCAGCAAAGACATCACTCCCTGCCTCTGTCAAGGAAGCCGTTCTCCCACTGAGCCTGGGTATACTGGTGTATTCAGAATAAGGTTGGCCTCCAGCCCATGGCTGGGTGTCTACATCAGTTTCTAAAGGAAAAATAAGGCCACACAGCCTTCACCTGTGTAACTGTGTTTTACCCACAGAGCTGAACGACTCCTCGCTGGGTTAAACTACACTCTTTGGTTGATTGGTGCCAAGCCTTACAAGTTCTCACTGTCTTTGAAGGTGTTAATGATTCAGCCATCATTAATGCAAAGTCAGTTTAGGCACAAAAGTGTTTTGGGGAAGTATATAAAGTTACAACATCAAATTAACCAAAGGCAAATGATCAGTTCAAAAATAACCTGGCAGTATCTTCGATCAGACAGCATCTGTCTTGAACAGTTGTTTCCCTGTACCTCCATTCCTGTTTCTACCTCATTGACTGGAAGGTCTCAATAACTGAGGCCACATCTCTTCAGTCACTTGCTTTTCAGACCCCATCCCTACACGCTGGTCCTCACTGGGTGTACAGGTTGAATTGCCAGTATAGAGACAAGCTGTGCCAGGTGAGGACCCTAAAGGCAGGAGGAGAAGCCAAGTGACAGAGGCCAAAGAATGACCTAGAATAGTCTAGAATGGTCCAGAACTTACTTAGCCTTAGTTGGGGTTCCTTGAAAGATGCAGTAAACTAAGGCACACACACAATGCTAGGACCAGAGTCAGTGACTAATCAAATCACCCCACTAGAGAAGGTTCAAGTGTCAAACCATGGTGGGACTCAGTGTGGGTGGCCAGGGTGCCAGGCTTGACAGCAAGACTTCCTAGAATTCAGAGAGGAAGTCAGTGGTTTGGAGTGTTAGGCTGTCCCATAGGTAGAGCCAGGGGAGGAGCGCCAGGTGGCAGTGAGGGGAACATTCCTGTCTGCCTGGAAGAGCCTCAGCTCCAGGTGAACTCACCCTGCATCTGATGACCCCTCCAGTGAGTCTCACTTCCACTGTGGACATCCCAGGAGCACTAGGCCACTTCCCCCGGGGACATGTGGGGCATCTGCAGGCCCCAGATCCCATTCCCAGTTAGATCCTAGGAGGTGCAGCTACTCTAGAAAGCCTGGGAGGGCTCTTTCTGTTATTGTAACAAACACCTGGGATCAATCAACTTATCAACAAAAACGAGTTACATTACCCTGGGTTTTAGAGGATTCAATCCAGGCTTGGTTGGCTATATTGTTCTGAGCTGTGACCAGATAGCACTTCATGGCAGGACAAAAGCCACTCACTTCATCCCAGGGAGGGGAAAGAAAGAGAAGAAACAAGAGTCTCCAGATACCCTTTAAGGAAATGCATCAATACCATAGACTTCTTGTTAGGGGCCAATCTTTGCTCCTGGGCCTTCAGGGGACATTCAAGGTCTGCCATGGCAGTAAGGAATGCGCCAGACTAGGTCTCAGTAGATATGTGTTGATGCCAAATCTGGTTCCCACAGCTTCCTGAATTCAAATGCTCTTTGACCTCCCTCAGATTACTGCCCACTGAGCCCTTCACATGCCAGGACTACCATGTGAAAATTGAGCTCAGGACCCTAAGTAATACATGTTAAACTTGAAATGTCATGAATTGAACCACTGTAAATCATCAATCATCTGCGCTTGTCTTTGGTCCTCCTTAATCTCCCTGAACAGGGGTCTAGACCAAAGCCGTAAGTTTAAGAGCACTTAAACTTAGTTAGTCCTAGATAAGACAATGTAGATCCAAAGATGTGTAGATGGGGGTCCATGCTCTCCCTCCCTGCCTGTCTCTCAGGCTGCTGGCTTGGCTGGAACTCCACGAGCTGATGCAGGAGCTATAATCTGGCTGCAGGATGTACAGATATCAGTATTCCCAGCCCAGCTCTTCTGGCCCTGCAGGCTCCCTTGTGGGTTTTTCAGTCCCTTGGGTATCTGGGATACATTCAGAGATTCTGTCTTGGCACCAATTTTTTTTGCCATGATTTTGGGGGGTCTTCAGAAGAAAATCAGCCCCTGTCTCCTCTTCCCAGACTGTCAGATACACCCACCGATCTCAATAGCCACCACCTTTTCACCTCTTCTAAATATCACACTCACCTTCAAAAGATGGATGCACCCCTCTCCTGTGATGGACTGGGGTTGCACTGAGCAGCCATGTCTAAGGAGGTGTCTTGGGATGGCCCCTAGGAAGGGAACAGCTGCAACTGACTTTGTCCCAGGAACAGTCGGGCAGAGGGTTGGTCCTTTGGCATCACTCAACATAAAAACACAGGTTGGGTTTCATGTGACACCTTGGCCACAAGCGACCACGTATCAAATGAAAGCTTCTGAGAGGAATCAGAGAGTTGACTGAACAGAGATGCTCCATCTATGATAACAGTGAACAGCAACAGTCGTAACAGTTTAATGGCTGGTCAGCGCTTGCCTGGTAGCTCTCTTAACTGTTCTTCCTATTGCTGCGTCAACAGCCGACGTTGATAATCATTTGTGATATCTGTCTCAGCACAAGGCTCCAGGAAGTCATTACTAATGGTTTCAAGATGTCTTCCATCCTCAGATCTTTCATAGAGCAGTAGACTTTATAAATGCAGGTCCAGTTGATAGACAGGACTAATCGCTTAGCCCAGACAGAGCTGGGCTGGGACCAGGGCAAATCACTGTAGCATCTTTAGCTTGTCAGTTACACCTGCCTTCTCTGTACCTGTCCTTCTTCTAAATCACCCAGAATGTGTCCTGAGAGCATGGGTTGGGACCAGGGAATAAAGAAGAAATAAAGACAGGAAGCAAGCAGGGGTGTGGGCATGGCTGAAGGGGGCACTGGGCAGACAGGGGCAGGGCAGTGTGGTACAATCGACTGGTAGAGCTGGCTGCTGGCCACAGTGACTGGTCACTGGGAAGACTAAGCCCACCTTGGCTGAAGTCCTGACTTCACAGAGTCTTTGGTAGAGTGCCCCCCTCACCTTACATCCCCAGTGCTTTGGCTTCTGTGTTCAGACTGTTTCTTTCTCTCTCTCTCCTCTTCCTGGTGCTGCCTTGCATCTCTGCGGCTGCAGTCTCCCAAGGTGAGTCTCTGTTGGTAGGAAGACATCCTCTATCCTGCACAGACATCCCTCCCTCTTAATTGGTTAACAGTTAATTGCAGTTTTAGCTTTTATTTGGAAAGGAGAGTACCTAGCATAACAGGTCCCTAACGTCTCTATCAAATCTCTGGCCACTCATGGCCTCTCTCATCACTTCTATTGCTCCTAGGCCCCTAACCATCACTGGATTGTTAGCACCCAAGACTGACAGGCGGCCCACTACCTAGAGAGACCCAGTTGGGACTCTGGGCCTTCCTCCTTAGACCAAGGTAAATGTCTGGCAGAGTCACAGCTTGGTCCACCCTTCCCTGCTGTCTCAGCTCTGTAATCTTACCCCTTCCGATGAGCAACAATTCCCTGACATCATCAGTGCTCCAACCCTCCCAGAGAAGGCTGTGGATAAAGCTGTGAGGGAAGCACCAATCAATGCACATGAGGGCCTGGGTTTCATCTCTGATACTGGAAAACAAAAATCACATGATTAGCAACAATGTTCTGAAGACTCAGTGTGCTCCAGTCCTGTTCCTGTCCCAGCTACCCAGCTGGCTGAACATATGTCAGACACTTGTTCCCTTCTTGGGTGGCCAACTTCATCCCTCTCTCCTTACTTCCCTGCCTCCCTCCCTCCCTGCCTCCCTCCCTCCCTCCCTCCCTCTTTCCTCCTATATAACCTTGCTTGTATATGGTAGGATCATCACTGCTCACTGTACAAATAAGGTCTTCACACTATAAACAAGGTCTCGTGAGTATATTGTGGTCTGGGGCCATGTTGGACAAATCCTAAAGGGAGTATCCCCCTAACCGCCTCTCCTCTTCTCCGTCCCCACAGGGTACAAGGATCAGGGTATCCCACAGCAGCTGTGAGCCTACAGGACCTGCCGGGGAAATCCAGGGTCCTGTGAGGGCTGCGCCAGGTGGCTTCGGGCACAAGGACCTTCACATATTCTCTTCTGCCGTTTCTCAGATTGGGGTAGAAAGAGAGTATTTCAAAAATATTATTTATTTCAAAAAACACACCTGCTTTTCTCAGCAGGCTCTGAGGCCAGCTTCTCTCTCTGCTCCAGAGGCGCATGGGAGGAACAGGGTCAGAACTTCAGGACTGGGCTAGCGGCGGGATACTGACCAAGCACCAAGGGTGCTGGGCATGCTCATCCAACTGCCCACTGAACAGGCACCCAGGCCTGTTGGGCTGGGCTGCCGTAGGCCCTGAGCAGGTGATCAGGCATTCTCCCAGGCATTAGGACTTCATGGAATACTTCCTCTGGGTCCTCATCCCCTCACTCAATCATGTGGCTCCCTGCATCTGCTCTGTGGGCTCCTGGGTATCAGGGTAGAGGTTGCAAGGTGGCCAGGTGGTAACCCAGCATGGAAAGGTCCCTGGGTCCCCACAGGTGTCTGATGACACCCCAGCCTTTTAGTTGCTGGGTGTGCCTGTGTCCTTTGCTTCCCAGAGGCGAGGGTGGCACCGGCTCCACCTCTGCTAGAATTCCAGATGTTTATATGCAAAATGACCAGGTTGAGTTGTGAGTGGCTGCAGACCAGCAGCCTCCTTGGATGTATTTACTACTGTTTCTGGTCCCCTCTCCTTCTGACATCCACGTGTTTCCAAATCCAGATGGTTTGGTTTGAGGAAGGTGACAGAATCCATTCATTGCTATTTCCTAACACCCAAGCTGAGTCTGGGCTTCTCACCCACCGCCAAGCAAGCGGATATCTCTAGAGAGACCTGTGCAGAGTCAGCTGAGCTGTCTTGAGACCCGTGAACTGTAAATGGCTTCGCCTGTTCAGGTCTCCTGAGCAAGTCCTGGGGACAATGGAGACTCGTCTGCATAAGAAGTGTGAGAAGAGTGACATCATGACCTGGGATTCATACATGCTGCAAGAAGAGGCAGTGTGAGGCTGACGCTATTGGCATGACTTGTGGACCTTGGTGCCCGCTTAAGCAGCAAGCCTGGGAGTGATGTGCCAGTACAGGGTTAGATCCTTAATAGGTTTGCGGGCACCATTCTGAAATCAAGAGAAAGGCGACCCAAAATTACAGTGATAACATGGCTATTTGCATCTCTCTTCATTCCCATGCTAACGTAGGAAGCGCTAACATGTGGGACAGGTCCAGAGCTCAGTTCCCAGTAGCACTGGCCTAGAGCCATCCACGGGTCCCTCTTGGAGAATCTTTCCCTAGCTAGCCAAGGCTCTGTCACAGCATGGCCAGGGCTAAAGAAAGCTGTCCACTTTCTGCCTTGGTGGATGGGGGCTCTTGGAAAGCAGCTCCCATTTCCCTGGGGTTCCAGCCCCCTACCAGGCTTCTTAATTGCAGTCTTTGGGAGCAGACCTCCAAACTGGACAGCCCCTGACACCATGAAGAGTTGTAATCTGTGGCATCCTCCATCCTGGCTCTGACTCTGGACTAGTTTGCCTGTCCTACCCTGTAATAGTTTCTTCCAGGGCTGTGTGGGATCAAGTTGCACCCTTGAATGCCTGCCAGGGTCCTGTATCTTCCATGTTTACTGTTGCTTCTGTGTGTCTGCAGCCCCTGTTTTGGGCTACCACTCTGGCAGATCTCTGCTCTCAAGGGAGCTACATCAGGTAGCAAAGCTGTACAGATAACCATAGCACAGGGAAATGATGGGTCGAGCCCTCCCGTGCTGCCAGGCCACAGCCCTTTACCCCACATAACCAGTGATGACAACCCTTGGCAAGAGCGGCCCCCAGAGTGAGGGAGAAGTCTGTTTTCCTGGTTTGGACTGGGGGTGGCTACTGGGGGAGTTGAAAAGAGATAGCAATTTGTATTGCTTGTTTAGTGACATGAGCCAGCCTCGAGTGGGACTTTTCTGAGTGACAAGTGTCACCATGAGTTCCAGTGTGGGATGGCTTAATACAGGGGTTTTCAAGCTTGGAAAATTGTCTCCTTAGCACCTCCTCTCCAGGTGACTGATGTGGGTAGACTTAGCCCTTGGAATAGTGAAACAGCAGCCCCCTGGTGAGGCATAACTGTAGCATAATTGTTCTCAGACAGTGGACAGGGGCTAATTCACTCCACAGTCTAAGCTGACCATTGGATCTAGGTGACCAGAGTTCATTTACCACCAGAGAGCAAGGCCATCAAGCCATAAAGTGCTTAGTGGTCCTTTAGTGGCAACAAAGCCCCTAGATGGCATAGCTCAGGGCTCCTGTCCCAACCTTGGGAAAGAATTCAGAAGCATATTCTCTGGCTATGAGCACCAGGGGCAGAAATCACAGGCACACAGAGAGCATCCTGGTGTATGAGACATTGCCAGGGCATCATGGTCAGAGTGGCCATTTTTTCCCACCACCCTGGGACCCCGGAACAAGAATGAGACACCAGGTAGCCTGAGTGTCCTGGTTTCATTTTGCCACTGGGATAAAATATGGGGACAAGAAAGCAACATGCAGGAGGAAAGGGGATCTTGCTACTGCTGCCTTGATTTCCTTTTTTGCTTCTGCAGGTGATACACCGCAGAGTCGGGAAGCAGCTAGCCACACACCCACAGTCAGCAGCACAGAGAGAGGATGCATCCGCACTGTTTGCTCTTTTTGCACCTCAGCTAGTTTTATGTAAACTTACAAAGCACAGGTCCAAGAAATGATGCCACCCACAGTCAGGGTGGATCATTAACTTCAACTAACAATTTCAATTAACAACTAAGAATTGCTCAATTAATAATTAAGATAATCCTCCCCAGACATGCCCACAGGCCAATCTGATCTAAATAATTTCTCATTAAGACATTTCCTGGGTGATCTAGATTTTGTCAAGCTAAAACCAAGCAGTGGTATGTAGTGTGTTGTGGAGATCACTGGGGACCCCGGACTGTGGCCCCCATGGCATTAGCCACTCCCAGTCTCAGACTGACCATTCTGCTGCCCTTGCCTGGATCAAGCCTCCAGCAGCACTGGAGAGAAGAGAAGGAAGTGATAGGGACTTGGTCTGCTCTCTGCCCCCAGCCCCAGACCTGCCTCCAGGCCCCAGCAAACAGCCTCCACAGTAGGCCTGGCTCAGGTGTTGCCCAAAGCAGCTCATCTCTGCTGTTCTGTGAGCTGCCTGCCGGGAGGGGTTTAGATAAACATTCCCGTGGAGAGCAGAGACTCTCCCCCTGACACACACCCCTCAGGAATCACAGGGAGAGACAATGAACCTCTTCAGAAGGCTGGGGTAGTGTTTCACCCTCTGCCTTCCTGAATTTTTGACCTCATCTGCCCTCAAAGCCATGCCTCCTGGCTTCCGCACACCCCTTATGGAGCGTGGATGCCAATGGCAGCTGGGACTGTTGGTGCTGAGAGCTGCCTGGCTCATGGGATCCAGTTCCTGCATTCCCTCATAGGACCAAGGCTGCACTGATGCATGATAAAATTGTGGGGTGTAGGAGGCTGGAGGCTGGGGAGCAGAGAGGAGAGCTCAGCTAAAGGAGACACAGAAAATAAACCACATGGCTAGCGTGTTCCCCAGACAGAAAAGGATCAAGATGTTCCAAAGAAAAATCATCTGTACATTTCAAACACGGGTTTAAGGCCATCACACAGTGGCTGAAACCCCAAGACCAGAAAAATCCCCCCAAAGGTCTAAGGTTCCTGAAGGGGGCAAGTAAAGCTGACTGATAGTGGGCCTTTTACCTCAAGATGCAAAACACACTTATCTTTCTCTAAGCCCTCTTTAGCTGCTCTCTTCCTTGCTGGTCTGGGTGGATGGCGACCTACACACATGCCTCCAGCTTATGTGAAGTGGGAGTAGGCTGCCCAGTCTTTAGTGCTGTGTATCATTGTTAGAGACCTGCATGAAGAAAGCATGGGCCATGCTGGGGAGCCAGAAAGGCAGCACTCCTGGTCTTTCTCACCCCCCATGGATCATGTTCTAACTGCATTGTAGGGATCAGAGGGGAGCTTTGGGAAACCCCCAACTTCACGGGTCATGGCTTCCCAGAGGCTGGCCTTCTCTGTGGTTTGTGAGGCTTTGGGTTTAAAGAACAAACTATAGCCACTCCTTCCGTCACTTAGTCCAGGGCAGAAATGTGCCCGATGCAGACCGAGGTTTCCCCCTAGTGGCGGCAGGAAACCAGGACACCATCTATGGGCCTGGGGGTGGGGTCCACTGGCCCAGCTGTGGGGTTCCGCAGTTGGCAGATGTTCCTTCAGTGCTAAAAAATGCTCAGGTCCTGAGCTCAGATGAAAGATGCCCTCCAGGCCACACCCCTGCAGTACCCAGCTTCCATCAGTGACAGCAAAGTGGGAGAGACCCTTTCTTCGGGAGAGTTCTGTGCCGAGGTTGTAGGGGACCATGAGATGATCTTGGGCAGCGGCAGGGACATAGTGCTGAGGGAAAGGCTCAGAGCTTGCAGTCTCTCTTTTCTTCCTGTCAGCCTTTGAGAGCTTCGGAATGTTACTGAGTTCGCGGAGGCGTGATTCCAATCAGAGCATGACCCAGCCTCAATCTCATGATGCACCAGACAGAGTGAATCCCAATTAGAGTGGTCCCAAGTACCCTCCATGTCCCAAGGTGACTATGGTCTAGCTTCACCCATGTCCATGACAGTATAGGAATAAAGCCAGTCCTTCATTTCCCCCAATCCTGCCAAAGCCAGGGGGTTCGAGAACACAGACCCATCCACCCAGGTGGGGTGGCGTGTGGACCTCACTACTCACAAAGGCTGGCAGCCCCAGAGCTGGGAGACTCGATTCTCCCTGGCAAAACAAACACTGGTTGGTCAAGCATGCACCAAACTCCTTTCACCTCCCTTTCCTTCCCCCTACCCCCCTCCACCCCCCAGGGCAAGTGACCTTTCCTGGGGAGACACAGAGAAGTGCCTCTTTGCCCCAGACAGGTCACCAAAGGTCTAAAGAAATGATTCTACCAACGTTAAGTCTGGGACCTAGTGAGTTTATGGGGTTACTTACAGGAGCATGGATGACTCTTGGTAAGCTATGTCCCAGAAGCCCTACCCCAGCATGGCAGACGACTCAAGAAAGCTGTATTACGGCTGTCCTCGTCCCAATCAGCCACACGCCCCCAGCCGCATCCCCTGTGCACACCGGTTCCTCTATTTTGTGGGGTCTTTGGGTTCAGTATACCCACTACACCCAATCCAGATCCATTGAAGTACCGGGGTCCCAGAGTAGTCTGATGTGGGAGGGGCAAGGAGGGTGCAGTGACCTCTTTCTTGGGTTTCAGACAGCACTTTGATTTTCTGAATTTCTCCTGCACTGCCTGCCCCAGCCCAGGAGCCAGCAAGAAATAGAGAAGGAGGGAAGTTTTGAGCGGGGAGAAGCCATGATGGGGCTTGTGACTAACTTCTGCGGGCTTCCGTGGAGCCGAAGCTGGTGGTCCTCACAGAAGGGCTTCCGTGCAGCCGAAGCCGCCGTCCTCACAGCGGGATTCCGTGGAGCCGAAGCTGGCCGTCCTCACAGGCACAGTTGAAAACTGGCACACAGGCTGCTCTTTTGTTTCCAGAAACACATGAAGACCCTGGCTGTATCACTGAATTTTGGGCAAGTGTTGTAACAGGGCCCCACAGAAGCAGAGTAGGGCTCCTGCTTCCCCAGCCTCCCAACAGCTTTGAACCCCGTCCTTCCGGCAGTGCTGCGGTTCATGTGATGGAGAACCACCCACAGCAACAAAGCCCGCGTACATATCTCCATATACATACGTGTACATACACATGTGGTCCTGTTATAAATACACAAAGCATGGCTTTTCTTTGGCGTTCTAATTCTTTTTTATCCTTGGGAATATGGTTTTGGAAACATTGTCTTCTTTTTCCTCTTTTCTATGTAATAAACGTTCATGTGACCTTTCTGGTGGCCTCTCAAGTTCCCATGTCTTCCATTTCTGTAACCAGGCAGCTCTCCAAACCGCTCTAAATGCTTCCATCCCTCTCTCCCTCCAACCTCAACTGCTGATCTTCCCATTCTGCAGGCCTCCTTCCCTTCTCCAGGGGAACTGATCCAAAGTTCTCTCTGCTCACCAGGACCTTTTGAGCCAGGGATGCATACTCTCAACAAAGCACCAGGACCCGGCCCCGGATGGTGCGCAGTGGGAGCCCATTTCCTTTCTTGGCAGTTGGACTGGCTGACAAGGGAAATGTGTGTGAGATGCATGTTGAAATGGTGCCTTCCATAAATGAGCATCTGGGTATGACAGTCAGAACTGAGAGCTAGCTGGCTGTTGGCCATCATGTGGGGTCTTCTGAAGCGAGGAGGGGATGGCAAAGTCTCGTCTACAGCCTGGCCAACATCTTCATTGGCTAATGCACAGAGACCTAGGGAACTCAGCACATTCACTGATGGAGGGAATTTAATACCTTACAGATAAGAGAATGCAGAAGGTGGTCTACGATCTGACAAACAGTCTTCAAACTGAAGCAGCATCAAGGGGACATTATGATTCTAAATGTATGTGCCCTGAATACAGGTGCTCGCAATCTCATAAAACATACTACTAGGTGGAAAGTTTCAGATTAACCTTAGCATGATAATACCGGGTTACTTCAATACCACACTCTCACCAATAGGTCATCCCCACAAAAACAAAACAAAAACCCAAACCAGATATAAATGAGATTATACACCAGATGGACTTAACAGAGATCTAGAGAACATGCCATTCAAACACTGCAGAGTTTGCATTCTTCCTAGTAGCCCATGGAGCATCCACCTATATACGGCACAAGGCCAGTCTCAACAAATACAAGAAAATTAAAATGATTTCTCTACCCTGACTGATTGCAATAGTATAAGATTACAAATCAGCAGCAAAATAAGCTCCAGAACATATACAGATTCATGAAGAATCTAGAAAGTTCTGGACAGGCAGAAAAAAAATCTAATGAGATGCGGTTAGTAAAAGATCAAGGCTTTGGAGATAATTAGCCTCTGTGCTTTCCTGTCCCTAAGGAATGCCCTAGGGCATCTCAGGGTTCCTGAACGTCCAGCTTAGTTGACAAAGTGCATCGTCTTCTGTGGTTGCTTCAGGAGCAGCAGCCTGGAGGAGCAAGTGAGGCATGCCTGCAGTGTTACTGTCAGTGGTGCGGTGGTCAGCGACCAGGGTTCGACTCCTCACGTGCTGAGAGAAACGTCTGACCGCTTCCTGTTCCTCAGAGCAACCCACCACCTGTGTTAGCTTTCCCATAGCTGTTATGTCTAACATAAGCGACTCAGAGAAAGAAGGAGATCTGTTCCCCACGCTGTTTCAGCGATTTTAATCTGTGTCGGGGAACACCGTGGTGAGGGCACAGTGAAGCAGAGAAATTCACATCACGGCAAGTAGGAAGAAGACCAGCAGTAACGAGAAGGGGCCAGGGCAAGATAGCACCCCTAAGAACACACTCACAGTGACACACTTTCTCCAATTAGGTCAGACTTCTCAAGACCAAGGACGGGAGGGAGGGCGAAGGACTCGCTACCTGTTATCCACATACACGTCTGGGGCCAGGCATGTCGTCTCCCCTGCCTCACCTCACACACTCACTGCTGCAGAGGAAGGGATTGAGAGAGACAGTATGGCCACACTGTGCGCTCCTCACAGCGCAGATGAGAAGAAGAAACGGTGAGCCCCAGCAAAAGGCACTACAGACCCAGAAAGCACAAAGCTGGGCTGTCTCTGGCTGTGGTGGTATGTGCCACCCATGCAGCCCCTTTCTTTGGCCCACGGTGGGCATCTCTTCCCCAACTTGCAGCCAATGCTGGCTCACAATATTATGGTCTAAGAACCTGCCTGGGGTGGCTGGGGAGGTGGCTCAGCAGTTAAGAGCACTTGCTCTTGCAGTGAACCTAGGTTCAAGTCACATCACCCACATCATGGCTCATAACTATCCATAAGCCCAGTTCCAGAGCAACAAGAATGTACTTGGTGAATGTACACGCATGCAGGCAAAACATTCACACACATAAAACAAATGAATCTAAAAGAAAGAAACTGCCTGGGAGGAAGAGGGCTACAGCTGGCCACAAAGACCCTCTTACAGTGATACCCCGGGCCAGACACATCCCTTTCTACAGACCACATCCTGGAGCGTAACTCCCAGCACCTATGATGTACCTGTGTCTGGGGACAGGATACTGAAAAGGTAATGCGGTCATTAAGGTCCCATTCTATAATGACCAGTGCTCTGGAGAGATGACTCAGTGGGTTAGAGCACTGGCTGCTCTTCCATAACCCTTGGGCTTGACTCCTGGCACCCATGTGCAGCTCACAACTGTCTGTAACTCCAGCTCCAGGGGATCCCGCACCCTCACACAGACATACATGTAGGAAAACCACTGATATACACAAAATAAAAATAAATAAATCAGAAAAAGAGGAGCCCAGGATACAGACACACACAAAAGGAACATCCTGTAGAGACACTGCAGGGAGGCAGCCATCTGCAAGTCAACAAAGGAAGCCACACAGGGAACCTTGATCTTGGACTCCAGCCTCTGGCACTGTGAGCTTGTTGTTGTTTCGATCAAGGCCTGTGATTCCTTGTGGTGGCAGCAGAACCACAGCTATGTTATGGCACAAACCAGGAATGACAGAGATGGTAATGTGACTCATAGAAGAGTAGAAGGGAAATGTCCCAAAGACAGACAGGTCTCTTGGATGGGGCAGCACTTTCATGGACAACCCTGGGCCCACGGAACCTTGGGTAGTCCTGGTGTCCACTCTTTCCCGATGTCTGTGGGGTTCAGCTGGGCCTTGGGTAACCCCCTGGGTTAAACCTAGGGATGTAAATGTTAGTTTGAGGCTGTGCTCCTTCTAGGGGCTTGGATACCATGAGCTAGTGCCTTCTTTGCCCTCACTGAAGGGTCCCTGATCTGGAGGGAACAATGAGAGGAGGCCTGTGCTCAGCAGAGACCCACAGCTGCTTCCTAGGCAGGGTGGATATTGATGTTCTCATCAAATATAGCAATGCCTGGAAGCAAAATTCTGTATGGTAAAGAAACTGTTACACTATGGAGGAAGGAAGTTTCATCTGGGAGCCATCCTTGGATTTTGAGTCTCTAGGCCAGCAGGGAATCAAAGCCAGAGGATGGAGAAGCCACCTCTGCTGTTGGCTTCTAGGGTAGCTGAGCACATAGTCCTTTGGAAAAGCAGAAGCAGAGATATAAGGGTCTCCTCCAACACGACACATGCTGCTCCCTGCATAGACATGGCTCTCCTCACTGTTGACATCAAGTACTTCTTGGCTATCCTTAGCCTGGGAGTCACACTCACCAGTGTGACACAGCTGGCTTTTGCTCTGCCAGGGGGCAAGCTCCGGCTTTAATCACACCCACGTGATGCTGGGAAGACTGTCCGTCCCAGAAGTCACCCTCTTTGGGCAAGAGGGGGTCTGCAGTGCAAGCCCCTCCTACTGCACTTACTGGGATAGTCTAGGGTCTTCCTCAAGTCTCCCTACTGGGACAAGTGTCTTACCTTGGTCCTTAGGCTGAAGTTTGAAAGCCCGAAGTTACTGTGGCTGAAGTTCCTACTCCTTGGAGCAAGATGCCAACATGCAAAGCCAGGCAGAAAGGAGAGGGCGATGTTGTTCCATCC
>LOJH01001038.1:27301-43444 GCA_001685095.1 Ellobius talpinus | reverse complement strand
TCTCTCTCCCCCTCCCTACCTGCTTCCTTGATATCATGAAACAAGCAACTTCTTCACACTCCCCTCTGAAACATTCTACCTCGTCACAGGCCTTAAGGTGGTGCGTCAATTGATGGTAGACTGAAACCTCTGAAACTATGAGCAAAAACCTTCTTGCCTTATCAGTTGTGACAGGTGATTCATTATAGACATTTTCAGTGATAGGAAATTGACTAACACAATAGCAGGTATAATGTGACTGCTATTTAGAAGACCACCCTTTTTCCAATATTTTTATTTTTAATTATGTAAATATATGTGTCAGTATGGATTTTGTGCACATGAGTGCAGTGCCCATAGAGACCCGAAGATGGAGTCAGATCCTCCACAGCTGGAGTTAGAAACAGTGTAAGCCACCTAGTGTAGGTGCTGGGAACCAACTTGTGCCCCTGCAAGAGTGGTACCCACCCTTAACTGCTAAGCCCTCTCTCCCCCACAAACCACTTTTAAAAGAGTAAACCCAAGAACTGTTTCATAATGCCTCTGTATTCCCTTTCAGTCTCTTTATCTTTAGATTATCTGTCAAGGTTGTAGAATTGTGGCACATTTTCAAATATGTAAAGTTCCTGAACTACACCATAGCCTCAGCCCCAGCTATGACGTAGTCTCACAGAGAGGAAGCACACAATCGGCTAAAAGAGTCACTTGGGATAGAATTGTCTTGGAAGTGTTTAAGTTGATTCCCCACATGGCCAGAGCTGTTTACCTCAAGTTTGCCTGGAAGAAGCATTACTAGTTTAGAACAGGTTATTGTACTAACAGCTTGATTACGGAGTAATAGAAATATGTCACACCAGGATGGCTGATAGCCTGGGCATCTTACCTCCTGGAGGAATTCATTTCTTACTGTTTTCTCATTTAGGGAGAAATGGTTTGTTATGATAGTGGTCTTGTAATTCATGTTACCCATTTGAGGAATATGCTTTTTATATGTACATTAATTTTCCAAAAACTGGATGTGAACCTTCAGGGGTTTTTTTTTCCTCTTTTGAGAAACAGAAACAAAATTGTTCTCCTTCCTTCTTCACTTGTTACCAGGGATCTGCAGTGGCTCCCTTTCATGTGTCCTCCGACCACAGCCCTGAGATGAGGGCAAGTGTCCTCAAACATTGGCTTTCCGGCTGCCATGAGGGAACTGAGCATGTTCCCGCCAGTGTTTCTGAAATGCCCCTCTGCCACCTCAGTGTTCTGCTGTGTCTGCATGTCTCCTGAAAACAGCTGCACATGCTGATGACCCCTTCCTAGTGACAAAGGAGTTACATATGTGTTCTATTCGCCACCATTTACTGGATACGTCCCCAAGAGGAAAGAAGGCGGTTATGTTGTCATGAAGAGCGATGCGTTCCCAAGTTGGATTTTAATGGATAACTTAGCTCCAGGTTAGATTCTTTGGCACAAAGGTCACCATTTTTAATATAACAGGTCACCAGTTTGGTCACTAGGGGAGTTAATCAAATAGCTGCTATAGTTCAAAAGTACATCTGCATTTGAATAAAATATGATTCATGTTAGAAAGCTAAATTTGACATGTTCCCCCCAGGTAATAAAATGACTTTTAATGAAATAAACGTGTGCCTCTCGGCAGAAAACATGCATGAAGAACACCACGCGGTTACATTTTATTCCTAGCAATGGTAGGAAACTTTTGACCTGCCACAGGCTACGTCTCTTTTAATCATTCTTGGGTGATTATCAACTGTTACTCAACCTGATTAGCAGAACAACTCCCTTACCATCAGTGCCGCAAATGAACGGGACAGAAGAGTCCTGAACCTAGTTCTGTTTGTCTGGTGTCAGCAGTCTTGGTTATACTATTTCAAGCATTACTACCGAGACATACCTTTGGCTCAGCTTCTCTCTGTACACTTGTTCTAATTCTGCCTACTGCAGGAACAGGTCCCCTCGCACTGAACTGTAAGCAGTGCATAACTCCTAGATGAGACAGACAGTCAGTACTTATGGCCAAATGACATTGATGACTCAGTGAACTGATGTCCAGAATATGAAGCCTACTTCTGTGGATCATTGCAACCATTTAGTGAGGAGCCTCTTAAAATGTTAGCAAATGTATCTGGAGAGCTGGAAGCCACAACTGATCCATTTCCTTGTTGTTTAAAACATTAGAAGCGGTAGAACTTTGATGTAACTACTGCTATAACCAAAATACAGAAAAATTTCCTGGCCCCACAGAGATCCTTCTACTGACTGTTTTAGTCACTGTATCTTCCCATTTTCAAACCTTAGCAACCACCAGGCTACTTCCTCTTCCTTTTGTGCCTCCTTTCCTGGTTGTAATATGAAGAGAATCAACATTTTAGTCTTACTGGAGACACTTCCAAATAGCTGTGCCCACCAATATAATTAATTCCTTAAAGCACCTTGTTTAGGTGCTACCTATTTTAGGGCATTAGCAATCAAGGCACTTTGGCTGTTCAAGTACAGGTTTTAAGAGAACATAACTTTCTGAGTGCTCCTCTGTGGGTGGAATCAGTGAGCTTTATTGGAAATTGGTGTCTAACATTTTGTGAGGAACTCTCTGTTTTCTACTTTGCACTGTGCTGCTTTCCTATCAGCAGAATAAGAATTCCCATTCCTCTTGCCCTCGCCAGCAGTTAGCTCAGTCCGGGGTATTCGATTGGGGAGAAGGGTGGCTTATTTGTGCAATTGGTTGGCTCAGATATGACTTGTTCCTTAACCTTTTTAGTACTAGTATCTCATGGCTTTAGTAGGAATTTTTATTTTGGTGATGTCTGGCCTATTTTTTAAAGATTGTATGGCTTGTGCTTTGGCATCATTCTAAGCAATTGTTGCCAACCCTCCAAGGTCACCATGCTTTTCTCCTGGGTTTTCAACTAGAAAGTTTTTACATTAGTACTGGTGTATGATTTTAAGTGAAATTTGGTAACTTGTTGATGGAAGAAGCAACAAAAAGGAGAGGTTCTCATTATGTGGTGTTCCCTGGTCATCGCTTAAGCGAACGGCTGTATTAGATATATGTGTTTAAAGCTTGATCTGATATCCAAAGGTAGTTTTATAAGTGAAATTAATGTAAGTTAACTTTGGGCATTATTGAATAAGAATAGCTTCATCCTCCCCAAATTAAAAATCATTCAATGTAACAGTGTCTTATTTCCAAAACTGCATGTGATAAAGCATAGTTAATTCATATGCAGACAGTCTTTTTTAAGATTTTATTTTAGGTGTGTGGGTGTTTGCCTCCATGTACATCTGTACACCATGCAGGTGTCGTCTCGTGGAACTGTGGTTGCAGATGGTTGTGACCTTCCATGCAGGTGCTAAGGATAGAACCCCAGTCCTCTGGAAGAGCAGCCAGTGCTCTTAACTGCTGAGACATCTTTTAACCCTCAAGTTTCTGGTTGTAAAATACATTTCTAAACACAAATCATTCCCTTATAAGTATCCATGTTTTGTGGAAGATAAATAGTGTGTGCAGTGGTTTCAGAACTTGAGACACAACCAGTGCACTTGGTGTTTTACATCTTGGCCTCTTATGCTTCCTTTCTTTTGTGTTCTGAAATCCCCCTCATTCCCCTGCCTGCCACTCTCATTAATCACACTTTCTTTCTCCTGACTTGTGTCTTTAGGTCTTTTTAACCCTGGAATTTTTCTCTCTTCTTCCATCTGCCTGCCCTTATTTTTACTTTAGCTCACTACAGTATGGGGATGGATTTTGTTCTTCTAGGCTGTATTTGTTAAGTGAGATATTTTGTTTTCCTTTGCTAATGTAAATATTAACTTTTGTGGCCTTCTGATTTAGACATTTGGTTAAAAGCACCAACCAAGACCCTGTTATCATGCATTAATCAATCATGATTTGAATACCCTCCAAGAAAGTAGCCTTTAATGAGATAAAGATGTTTCTTTTTCATACAGCACCAATCAGCAGCATCACTGAAGATCCTCTTATGTATCTGTCCTTGGGGATAAAGCGTCCCTGATTAAAGCACTATTAGAGCTAATATGAGGTGTCTTGACGTAGATACTTTTCAGTATATTCTAATGGCCTTTGTTTCTTTTGTCTTAAAGAATCACGTACTGACTTGCTTACCCTATAGGACTTTGTTTACCCTATAGGACTGATTTTATTAAGTAGGGTTCAGTTGCATTTGCTCAATACTACAGCTTACATATTCACAAATTAAAGAACCCAAGGAGATTTGGTTGCTTTTTCCAGTTTTTTAGGTAGCATACAAAATATTAGCTATGATATCAAAGAAAGGAGTTTTCCATTCTTTCTCACTTAATAATACTTGCTAATATTTTCTTTTCACTAACTTTGTAGAAGAGATGATTGACTTAATTATAAACCTTAAAAGAATTTATGGAGATGAAGACTGGACGCTCTTACTTTGTTTACTTCACATGAAGTCAAGCAAAAAGGATAGGTAGGAGAAACATTTCTAAAATAATCTCTCTTGCTTAGGTTTAAAGCTGTGGAATTTGCCATTCTGGCTATAGCTCTTTAGTATTTGGTATCTGTATAATGCTATTGATGCATAGTGCTTGAGGGGAAGGTGCCAGTCTATGGAAGTAGTATGCATGAATTCCTTTAAATATGTGTAGTGTTTGAATTCATTGTTCCAGAATGATCTGGAAGAGAAGATATCCTGTGACTCAGCAAGATTTAGACACACTGGTTTCACAAGTGCTGGGGATGGAACCTAGGACCCTGCACCTTCTGGCCAATCAACCACTCTACTACACTAAACACAACCTCAGTTCCAAGGACAAACTTTTGAAGTGCCATGTTGTAGCAGAAACAACTGGGTTCTAGTCATTGCTTTGACATTTAGTGTTAGCAGATCATGAGAAACAAGTCACCTCATCCTTCACTGTTTCCTGGATGTTGACAGAGGTTTCTATTCTGCCCAGTCCCCCAGCCATTCAGTCCCAAAGAAACACACAGAGATCTACAGTAATTATAAGCTTGTTGGCCTATTAGCTCAGGCTTCTTATTAACTCTTACATCCTAAGTTAACCCATAATTCTTGTCTGTGTTAGCCACGTGGCTTGGTACCTTTATCAGTGAGGCATTCTCATCTTGCTCCTTTGAGTCTGGGTGATAACTACAAACTGAGCCTTTCCTCTTCCCAGCATTCTCCTATTCTGGTCACCCCAACTATATTTCCTACCTGGCTACTGGCCAATCAGCATTTATTAAACTAATACAGGTGACTAATTTTTACAGGGTACAAGACTATTGTCCCACAGTACCTGGACTATGGAGTATAGGAATTATATTTAAGTAATCTTCCAAGTGCCTTCCGGCTCTGAACAAACTTGGAGGGGAGTAGAAGTTATTCTTTGCCTACTCCAGCCAGCTCCTCTCTTGGTCTGGCTGCATACAGCCAGCTACTCTTATAGGTTCTCAGTGTTCACTACTCATTCTTCATGGCTGCCTGTTTGAGCCCCGTCTTTCTGTACAATGCTTGCTCCAAGGCAGTTGCTCCCTGGAAATACTCTATGAGTGCCACTTCCAGCAAGACCCCAGGCCTCTTTGTCCACATGGACCCACATGCAGCTGTTTGCTATTGGTTCTCCCCCAAGAACCAAATTTAATTGTCCTGCTCTTCGAAGTCTTTAAGATAGTCCAGGGAACATTAGCTCACTGAAATAATTGAAAACACCTTGCAGAAGAGGGCAGCTGGGGATGCGAGACTCGAATTCAGTCAGGCTGATCAGGTGTTTCTAGTGAAGAAGTTATTCATCTACCTTGTAACATTTTCCAGTAAATTTACACAAAGCAGTTCTGGAGGCATAGAGTTGGAAGCATGACAGGGCTGTGGACAAGTGTGGCTTGCCTAGGACCTCCTCCCCACCCCCAGCCTCCACCCTTAACACACACAGACGCACACAAGTTCTTTCTCTGCTGTACCAGTCTCTGGCTCTCCAAGGCCACACAGACCATCTTGTTACATATTCTCTCAGTTATTTCCCTTTGACATTAGGGCAAGTCTGAACAGGAGCTATGTCAGAAGGGAAGAACATACTGTATAAGGAGCCTATACAAACACTAAGGGAGCCTGTTCAGTGAAACTGCAAGAGTTCGCACTCTGCTACTTTCCTGGAGGTCTTTATGGGTATGCCAGTGGTGACAGGTGCCCCCCCAGAGCCGTTTGTCTCCAAATCAACCAGAGATCCCTTGCTTCCTTCATTCCACATGAGCTCTGATATATTTTAGGAAAACTTGAACTCAGTGCAGAGGTTAAACATTTGTAAAGTGACTTGTGCTTACAAGTAATTTTAACTCAAGATCATTTGGGAAATAATATTAGAACTCTATCTTTAAGGAGCATATGAGTGGGTATGTATGTGTCTACTTCCTCCCGTGTAGTAGTACTTGTCTTGTTACTCTGACAAGCTGTTTGACAAAAGTAACTGATGGACACAGGCTTATTTTGGTTCAGAGCTGAAGACACAGCCAGTCTTAGGTAAGTTGTGGAACCAGGAACTAGAGGCAGCACCATCAATCAGGAAGCAGAGTGCTGTGAATGTTTTGCTGAGCTAGCCTTTTCTTTTTATACAGTCTGAACCCCGGCTAAAGGTACCGCCCACCTTTAAGGTCTCAATTATCGTACTCAGGAAGATCTCTCTTCATAGTGATTCTAAATCCCACCAGATAGACCTGAAAGATGAACCATCACACCCTCCAAAGCCGAGTGCTTTAATGAAAGATCTCTTTGGAGAGCATGTAGGTTCTCTTGTTCTGTAAAGGGAAAAGCAGCATGAGAGCAGTGTAGCAAAGGAAGACTATCCGGCTTTAAAGATACTGTTTACCTCCCAAACAGTAAGCATTGGAAGTTACTCTACCTCTGGGAATGCACCCATGGTCTAACAGAAATGCCCGAAATACATTAAAAACATCCGATCTCCTTGGTTTTCCAGGAACTTGCATTCAAACTTAAGATAGCATTTGAAATTCCTGTTTCTGCCATTTCTGGAAGGAAATAAAAAAAATACTGGAAACTATTTATTTCCTACTAGTACCATTAGGCATAAGTAACTTGTTTTTCTAGGCATTTTCCTTAGGAGAGAATCCTTCACTTGGGTGATGTGGGTTCTTTTGCTCTGATCCCATGTTAGACTTGAACGAAAACATGCATGGAGATGAAGAGCTGAGGTTGTGGGGCCAGGTCCCCCCCCCCNCCCGCCATTAGAATCATGACTTTTTTCAACTCTGTGTTGCAGACTGTGTTGATTGACTTTTCTGGACCTTAACATTTTTTCCACATCTGAAAAATGAATATGAAGATACTAACATCTTTCTCATGGTTATAATGATTAAGTGCTTTTCAAAAAACTTTACTCCCAAAAGCACATGGAAAACTGAATAATTTCAGAACACTTTAAAGTTAGATTAAAGCTTTTCATCATATATTTTAAAATATATTTTCATTATTAGGAAGTAGAACACAGTAAGTGTTCTATAACATGTCTATGTAAAAATTGCTTGTGGCTGAAATAACTCCTATTCTGCCCAAAGATGTACTGATTAACACAGCATGGAAAAAGAGAAGGATGAAGGTTAAGAATGAAAGACAGCTTTCTTGCTTTAAAAGCACTTCACACACTAGCCCTTGATTGCTTAAAAATCTTGGGCGTCATCTCCAAACACCCTGAAACCAGTAGCACTTCTACTTGTAACATGTTTTGAATTCCAGAAAATCTACATACCCCAAGACCGTGATATACAAGACATATTAAGATATACATTTTAATATTTGTTTCATAAAATAATTTAATATTTAATAGATAAACTTTTGCCTTTTAATAAGGTGAAAAAATAATGTGAATGTAGGTAGATTCTTGGTCAGTTAAAATAGAAGTTGAAGTTTGAAGAATGACTTCACAACATCTGTTATGTGCTCATCTTACAAAACATCGGCATGCTGATATGCACATCCTTGTTTAAAGGTCATAGCAAGGAAATTATGTGTCAAGATATGTTAATCCTTTAGGACAGGGCCAAAGATACAGAAAGCATTGAGCAAAAGGCAACCTGTTATTATTATAGCTTTGCAATTCATAAATAATTATGCATATCATTTCAAGTTCTTTCTTGTCCTTACTAACTCTCTGCATTTGCTGTCTTTTAGAATCGGTAAAAGATCAGGAGAATATTTTAACTTTGTAGAAGAAACCATGGTTTCATCATTGGACTGAATAAGTTCAGATATAACTGCTGAGACTTTCCTCCTCTTTGCACATTCATGTTTATTGCTCTTGCACTTATGACAGAAAGGTACTAGGACCAAAAGAGATGCCTATCAACAGATGGGTTAGTGATGAAAATGTGGTACATATACGAAGAGGAAGGCCATTCAGCCTTAAAGAAGATGAAGGGTGAGAAAGTAGATGAACTTGGAAAGTATAATGTTAAAGAGGTGACGCAACCTCCGAAAGGAAATATGACACATTCTGCATCATACACAGACTCTAGTCTATGTATGCACATAGGTGTGCACGTGCGTGCAATACAGCATTTAGAAGGAAGGAGCCAAGAAAGGGAACGAGGTGGCAGGGAACACAAAGGTAGATGGAAGGAGTCAGTCCCAACAGCTTACGAAGTTTTATTTTTGTTTTTGTTTGTTTGTTTGTTTTGTTTTGTCTTGCTTTGCCAGATAAGTGAGTTCAACTCTCTGCTATTGAAATAGCAAGAGCATTAAAAAAAAGTGATTGAAAAAAATCAGAATTTCCTACAAGTCATTATCACATATAATATTGGAATCTTACTATGAAAACCAACCATTGGCTAGAGCAGCAGGTATCAACCTGTGGGTCAAAATGCCCCTTTCACAGGGGTTGCCTAAGACCATTGGAAAACACAGATATTTACAGTATGGTTTATAACAGTAGCAAAATTATAACTATAATGTAGCAATGAAAATACTTTTCTGGTTGGGGATCACCACAGCATGAGGTGTTAAAGGGTCACAGCATTAGAAAGGTTGAAAACCGAGGACTATAGTCTCTTTTAGAAATGACTTCCTTAAACTAGGAAAACATTGTAAAGGTCACAGATGATAAGAAAGACTATAAACTGCCTGCAATTAGGTAGTTTAAGATCTAACTCAAATTCCACGGAAAGCTGTGCTGGATTCCTCTCAAAGAGGATGCAAGAGTCATTCATTCAGGAAAGACCATTTACCTTCACAAGTTAAAGAATTCGTTATATATTAAAAAGTTTTCAAAGTGTCTGGCACTTTATCTGTTCAAGGCTGAATTACTTGAAGAACTAAGATTTGGTTTCTGAGTTTTTCAGGTATTTCTTTGGGAGAGGGAACATACATGCTACTGCACACGTGTAGATGTCTATAGACAACTCACAGGAGTCAGTTCTCTCCTAGAATGGCAGGAACGTCCCTTGAGCCTCTCTAATGAAAAGACCTCTTAAGGTGATCCAACTGCCACCTTCAGGAAGTCACTCAGTTTTTCTAAGCCTTGTTTTCATATTACACAGGAAAAATGTGATGATGTTTCTACCTGCCTAAGGTGATATTCAAGGAAAATAATGAGCAGGGGGGAGCATTTGAGCTCAGAACACTTGCCATGTTGTTCATTCCATAAATCCTTATATGAATGTCCACATTTTATCAGATGCTGCCCTGACAGTAAGGATAAAGTCAGATAAGACTGTTTCTAGCTGTGGAGACATAGTTTACCAAGAGGAGACAGACATGTAAACTACTTAAATGCAATGAGATATATTAAGAGCTCAAAGGTAGAACCTTCCCAGTATGGCTAGCTGGATGACTGGATTGTTGACGCAGAGTGAACAAAAGAATTGGATTCAAGAAAATTCTGATACTAAGGTGTTATGAATACCATCCATGTTCGGGTTGAGCCTCCTCCCAGCAGGAGGGAACTAGGGAGGGAATGATGGGATCGTGCTGCCAAAGTCCTTCTGAAGTAATGAATAATAGTTAATAGGTGTCAGAATTGAGTAGTCCAGTAGGGCATGGACAGATGGCCCAACCCTTGAAAGAGTTCAGATAGTTGACATGTTCATGGAAAGAAAGCAACACAGTGGACTAGAAGAATTCTATCAACTCAGGACTGAACATGGACTCCATGACCCTGGGGCAAGCCTGTTTAAGAGGCTGAAAGTTTGTATGTCCTTGGGGATGGTTGGACAGGAAATGGAACAGGAGTTGCGAGGCTTTTAAGAAGGGTAGCGTGAGGATTCAATAATAACAATATAGGTCATTTTAGATATCTTATCAAAAGACTACGTGGAGTTATCACTGCTGTCTGAACTGTACAGACTGTAAAGCCATAATATGTAATTACGATACATAATACATAATGAGACTGCTCATTATTTCAGGTCATACAGGAAGTTCATATCAAATCATGGATCCCAGAGCAACCTAGCTGCAGAGCTTGTTTTTCAGTGTACTATGTATGCTTCCAGAGAGATCTGGAGAGCACTTGAGGAAAGTAGGAGAAAACAGGGAGTATCAGGGGCAAATGCAATTAGGAGGAGCATGTAGGAGATGGGGGGAACTATTTGCATAAGCGTGGTTGAGAATGTCCAGGCTATAAAAACCAAAGCCTGTCAAGGGTAATAAGTGCTTTGTTGTAGGCTCAGTGTAACCTCTGTGGAGAGGGCATTCTGATACCAGTCTGAGACGATTCTCCCTGTTAGCAAAGAGATAGCTTTCCTTGGCTCTTCATTCCTGGCAGTGATCAGCTGAGGCTCATTCACATCGGTGCCTGTTAGGTCCAAAACATGTAGAGAAGAGAAGGAAGTATGGATGGTGCTGGCATCCAACCTGAGCGTAGGGTTGAGGGCACGTCAGACTAGGCAGGGCCTAGGAGACCTTGCGAGCTGGATAAAAAGTACACATGGATCAGCATTTCCTGGTCATGGGTGCTAGTCTGTCTCCTACTTCCTTGCCAGCCAACCCCAGTGCCCTGCTTCCTTTCACAAAGGCGGGCATTTTCAGTGCTCCATGTGAAGAAGCAGCCCCCACTGCCCAGCAGCCCAACAAGAAGCCCAATAAGGGCACAGGCCAGGACCAGAGCTCTGGAAGGAAGCATTGTTATTTGACAAGAGGAGATGTTCCACTATACAGCAAGGTAAAAGTGGCCTCAGGTCAGAAGCAGCAGTGGGTGACCAGCTAAAGAGAAGCTCATTTTACAGCCTCCATCTCACTGAGTATGCCCACTGGGATTCGTGATTGTGGAGGAAATAAACACATCCTTTGGAATAACATGCATGCAATCTGACCCATTCTCTCACAGGCCCAGAGTGGTGGGAGGATAAACAAATGCTCTCAGAAACAGCGTAATAGGCAGAGAAAAGTAGAAGAAGTCTTAAAAGCCTTCATTTGCAGCTGGGTGTGGTGTCATGCCTGTAGTCCCAACATTCATGAAACTGGGCCAGGAGGCTAATGAATTCAAAGCCAGTCTGAGCTACATTCTTGAGGCCTTACCTTAAAGGAAGGAAGGGAGGGAGAAGGAAAGAGTGAGCAAATCTCCCATTTGCATAACATTCTCACAGAAGAAGCCTGAGTGAGTGTGTGTGCGTGTGCGTGTGTGCGTGCGTGTGTATGTGTGTGTGTGAGAGAGATGGTACTGGATATTGAACCTAGGGTCTTCCATATATTATGCTAACATTCTACCACTTAGCTCTACCCTCAGCCCCTTTATACTTTGAGACAAGGTCTCACTACCTGTTACCCAGACAGGACTCAGACTGTCAGTACTCTGCCTCTGCCTCAGAAGTGGCTAAGAGTGCAGGGATGTACTTCCAGTCCCTGCTTCTCCTTCCCTTGAATCAAGCCAGAATTTTTCTGTACCTCTCCTGTGATCTAATTAATATTCTATATTATTTTATCATTTTAATTAGAAAAATTCCCGTCTTGGTTTGCATTCAGTCACTTCTCAATGCTTGCATGAACAATGTACCCATGGACACTAATTTTCGTCAGTTCTTAAGCTTTCTTCCCAACTGCTAAAGATGCAGTTTGCAAATCCAGCTTTTTCCTTTGGTGACTATCACATACTATTGCTTTTTAAGTACATTTGTATTTTTTCAACATCTAAAGCTTTTTTTTAATAACAATGAGATCCAGAGTTAGTTTTTATAGCTGGGGCTGACCCTTCTGCCTCTGGCATGTTCAACCTTCTGGTCCGTGGAGTGGACATAGGGTTTGGTATGGCTGTGTGGGGTTCCTGGGGCCTTGTCAAAATGCCAGTACAACCTCTCAGCCCTTGTGAGGTCCAAACAGGAGCATAGTGCCACGGCCCTTAGGAGACTCCAAGGCCATTTGGTTAAAGGTGAGAATCTTACCCACAGCCTTGAAGATGCAACTTCAGGCCCGGCTGCTTACCCGCAGTGCACATGCCTTCAGCTTGGGCACTTTGGGAATCCTCACATCATCTGTGACTGTCCCCACAACCACAGCTGTCTTGTTTTCTCGGCCAGGAAGCTTCATCTTTGGATCATCCAGAACAGGGACAGAGGTGGCCAGTTAGTACGACTCATAAATAACCTTTTCAGCACAACCCAATTGAAGGTGGAGTTGGTTCGCCTGGCCAGAAAGCTGTACAGCTTGACTAGCAGCTGCAAGTAGATGTTCTGGCTCTTGGGCTCCTTGTGCTGGACTGTTCAGTCCTTGTGGCAAATGTCAACACCCATGATGGCGCCTCCTGCTTGGCCAGGTCCAGGAAGCATATATTTGTATTTTATTACACTTCTGTGGGACAAGAGGCAGGGGTGCACATCAGAGTAGCCTGTGGAGGGCAGAGGACAACTCTTGGGAATTGGTTCTCTCCTTCCACCATGTGTGTCCCAGAGAGCACACTCAAGTAAGTAATCAGGTCTGAAGACAAGAACCTTTACCTCAGGCATTTACTTGGCCCCTAGGGTATATATTGTTTAAAGTGTTTTGTAATGTTTCAAGTGTGTAAGGGCATGGGGAGATTCTTCTGTTTAGGAATGTCCCTAAGTCTTCCTATTAAAAAAAAAAGGTCTTTCTGTCTCTGGCCAAGCTCTGCCAGGGCAGAGCCTGTTGGCAAGAGCAGTTCAAAGGAAAGGAAAAAGCAATGTCCTGCCCTCTGTTCCGCAGCCTGCAGGTGCTAGTGGAGGAAGAAAACGTGTGTGGTGAAGGCTTGCGGTGCTTGCCACCATAAAGAAAAGGAATGGACCAACTGACGTGGGTGCAGACTTCAGGAAGCACCCTCCTCAGATTTTATATATACTGTGCACTCTGTCACCCAGGCCAGGTGTGCTTAAAGGGAAGCTGGTGATCTGAAGTCTCAACACATAAACAGAGTAATTGGGCCCTTCTGTGGGGGCTCATTTGATCAAGGGGAGGGTAACAGGACTAGGGGACAGTTGAAATGGCAAGAATTTAGATCCCTAAGATTGGGGCAGAGCAGTTTGCTGGACAAAGCCAGTCCATTCTAAATACTTTTGTTGCTCCTCTGAAGAGTGCCACACACAAACTAGTCTCAGCTGTTCCAGTGTTAAATGTGAGACTGAATGTATGACTGATGATTTACATTCTTGAGAGGTTTATTCCTCGTGTGTATGTGTGTTATATGTGGCATAACCTGATTTGTTCTCCTATGTAAGTTGGATTTGCCAATTTCATATATAACACCAACCATTCTTAGCTTTGAGTAAGAAGGAATGGGCAGGATAGGACCTAAGTTGGAAAGGGTAAATGGACATATGCATGTCTAGGTAGGAAACCCTAGAATGGTGACTTCAGGGCCTGTTATAAACCACCCCTGGGGAAGTTCAGACAGGAACACACTTGGGTTTAGCGTAACCAGCTTCCTGCAGTAAGCATTCTTGTTGCATTAAGATAATCCCACAGAACAGTCTATACCCTCTTCAGTGTTGGCAGCATTAACCATGAACCAGCTGATCTTCATGAGGCAGCCCTTATTACTAATGAGAACCACAAGCCTGCTTCTGCCACATTGCCCAACAACTTATTTAATCCCCCCCGCAAGCCAAAAGGTTTTCAATTTAGCTGAAGCATCTATTTATACCCCTAATTTCCCTATGGGACCAGAGGCCACGTCACCAAACTTGGTAGCTTCTCACTTCCCTGCACTAAAGCTGGTCTCTCTATGGGGTTCCCGCCACAGTCATGGTGCACCTGAGGGCCATGGAACATTTCCCTCAGGCAAAGCACTGGGATGCCTGGCTGGAGGCTCCTTTGCTGGACAGCTGTCACTGACCTCTGCCTGAAGCAAGAAACAGCCAACATGGCACAGCTTTGGTCACATTCAGCCTGTTAACTGCATCAATTGTCTTTATTTGTTTATTCAAGAACTCTGAGCTGCCTTTTTTAACAAGAAATTTGAACCACATTTTGTTTGAGATACTCCAGAGGGATGTAGCAATGCGGTTACCATTTTATAAACTTTTAAATGAAACCTTTAGCAGCTCACAACTTTGTTTAAAGAACAAGGGCTTGGAGCACAGACCTGTGTTCTCAAGACCAGGAAGACAGTGAGCAAGACAGAGGATCCTATGCAGAGCCAACAGCCAAATCTCGCTTTGCATGGCCAGGAACTCTGTCAGTGTGACAGCCTCTTCCCATTTTGCAGGAGTTGGTGGATTTGGCCCTGTTGTTGTCATGATTCACACCAATGTTTCTACCTCTGTTGTTTCTTCTCTCTGCCACAGCCAAACCTCACCAATGCTTCCTTCTAGCCTTTCTGCTAACATGTTAGCCGGCCTTTGCTTTTCTTTCTCCCCACAACTCCATTTACATTTAGAGGGTTCTCCATTTACAAGTTGTTTTCCTTACAGTAGTTAGTTGGAGCAGTCTCTTCTCAATGACTTAGATAAAGTTCCATAAGCATTCCTGTAAAAGATTTAGAGGTTTATACCCTCATCAATTTTCTAGACTATTGGCAAAAATTGTTTGGTAGACAGTATGGTTCTCACCAGGGAGTGTGATTGAAATCATCTGCACAGTGACGCATCATACGAAACAATAAGACATAAAGAATTTAGACTAAGAGCTTTTTGACATCTATTTTGGAAAAGTCAGTTATCTTCCCAGAAATCCATTCTTTTGGAGTAAATAGATTTCATATCTAACAATTTCATAGTTTCCAAGGAAGATTGTGGCTAAAATGTTGACTAATTCTAGGGTAAAGGGACATTCAGGCTTAATAATCATGTAATGGGGGAGTTAAAGGACTGGGAGATTAACCAGATTTAGCCTAAAGCACAGCATTTCTCTTATACCCTTAAGCAGCCCTGACATGGTATTTCCTGGAGATTAATGACAGTCTGAGTTAATGGACTGAAGGAGAGCCATTAATCCCTTGCACAAAGGTAGTTCTGAAAGTAGCAATGAGAAACAACTGCTAGGTCAAGGGCACTGGATCCCAGGAGATGGCTCAGGAGATTACTTACTTTCAGAAGCCATCCTTACCATGGTCTCGCCCTTCTCTACAGGGCATGCCTCAGCTTCAGGCTCTCGCCATCCTGGCATGCAAGCGCTGTTTTGTAAGTAGTTTGTAATCTTTCTTTTCATCAGACAGAACTTTTTTAATCAATAAACTACTCCATCCCGCTGAGAACTCAGCAATGTTATCATCTTATAAGTTACTCTTCACATATAGCTTTTACCATCATAAACATGGTGGATAGAGTTATGCTTGGAAGTCCAGAAACCAAGATTTTATTAAATATTAAATAGTTAAATGTGCTGTGCATAAGATACACAGGAAAATCTGAAATGTAAATGCTTGGGTGGAGTTGAGGGAGCAAACACAGACACCACATCAATCAATCAAAAGAGGTTGCCCATCCAAAGGATACAGTGATAACTCAGTCCTGTCAGGAACTGTAATAAACAAAGACTACAAGCTTCCAAACAGCGAATTACATAATTGAAGATAAAGAATGTCAGGCCAAATTTCCACATCTTTCTCCAGACCAGCCTAGACTTGACTAAAGTACACTAGCCAGGTTTGTTAATCTCGGGATTAGGCAAGGTATAGAATTACCTCCCAACAAGAAAGTCTCAGATAATAGAAAAGCATAGAAAATGGAAGTGTGTGTGTGTGTGTGTGTGTGTGTGTGTGTGTGTGTGTGTGTGT
>LOJH01001038.1:12075-27244 GCA_001685095.1 Ellobius talpinus | reverse complement strand
GTGTGTGTGTGTGTGTGTGTGTGTGTGTGTGTGTGTGTGTGTGTGTATCAGAGGCTTCACCAAGAAACTCCTTGGGGGTCTTTAGAAAATTTGAAAGTTGCAACTTTTCTCTTAGTTGGAAAATGTCTGCCTTCATGAATGCATCTTATCTGTAAGCATAAGCATGCACCCTTGGTAAGGGTTCGCCTGCCTTCATACATGTGCCTCATTAATCGTGTGTCCTTAATAAGGGTTCGCCTGCCTTCATACATGTGCCTCACGTGTAAGCGTGTGTTTTTGGTAAGGGTTCACCTGCCATCATACATGCACCTCATGTGTAATCGTGCGTCCTTAGTAAGGGTTCACCTGCCTTCGTGCATGCGTTTCATGTGTAATTGTGCATCTTTGGTAAGGGTTCGCCTGCCTTCATGCATGGGCTCATGTGTAAGCATGCAACCTTGGTAAGGGTTTTCGGGATCCAGAAGCTTGCTCCTTTATCTGGGAGAGATGTTGCTCACCTTCCCGCTTTGCATGTCAGCTTCCCTGTGAGTCCAGAAAATGCCTTAAACTCTATCCAGTGCATTAAGTTATTCTGCTAATTCTGACCTAAGACTCTGATCCTTGCAGTATGCTTTCGTGTATTTGGAACAATTAAGATACCAAAAGTTATTTTGCTGCTTAAAAAAATAATAACTCTGCTGACTAATAAGACAATAGACCTATGCTAAGGTAAGCTAAGAAAAGATGTTTTCTGGTCAGTTGAGTGAAAAGCACAAATACAGAAGTTCCATTAAAACAGTGACTGGAGGGTGGGAAAGATGGATCGTTCACTGCTCTAGCATCAGATCCAGATTCAGTACCCAGCTCCCACATGCAGGCTCACAGCCACCTATAACTTCAGTTCCAGGGGATCTGACACCCTCTTCTGACTTAACATATACACACACACATACACAAATGCATACAAATGGAGACTGGCTTCTTGCCAGTAACATCCCTGATCTAACTCCGAAAGCTTTCATCCTTACAGATCTGGAGACTGCCAGAGATAGAGATGTTTAGCTACCTGTTCAAATGGGTAGTGCTACTGTTTAAGCACTGCAAGGGCAGGTGAAGTTCTTCACATGCTTCCATGCTATTAAAAAATCCTCATTCCCACCACCAGTTACAACACTTTGGGAGAGCAGACCCTGAACCTTGCCTGGGCAGCTCAATAGAACCACCCCCCGAAGTTGTGAGTATGGGAGAATTGTCCCCATTATTCATCTGTAATGTGCTGGCATAGTCTGGGGAGAGATGCCCTCCCCCACCAACCTCTGAGGCAGGTGGGAGAGAGGCCCTGAGGTCATAAGAGTGGGAGAGCTGCCCTGTAACTGACCTGGGCAACACCATAGAGCTAACCACACTGGTGGATGTGCTGTTCCTGAAGGTGTAGGTGTGGGAGAACAGACCCCAAGGACAAGATAGTGGTAAAACTGTCCCCACCCCTTGCTCGGTGCTTCAAGGGGTGAACTAGCCAGGGCAGTGCAGGAGAGCTCATCCTGGAAGTGAGGACAAGGGAGAGCTGGAGGGCTGACCAACCCTGCACCTACCCAGGCCCAGAAGCAGGGCTATGAGTTGGCCCATCCCATCATCCACCCCATCTGAGGTCTGCTGGAGCATGTAAAGGAGACAGTCCTGCAGACCCAAAGCAGCGGGAACTCCACAACACAGGGCAACAGCAGAATAACCAAGAGGAGCTCCAGTGAGGCCCAGCATTGATAGTGTAGCAGAAACCAGAGGACTTGAACCAGACCAATGACTCCTTGCAATGATCACTTGCAAGTAAAGAAACTTGGGTAAAGGGGTTTACTGCGTAACTCACTGTGTCACACCACAGCTTCCAGGATGAGAGTGATTTTTCTATTTTTCTTTTTTTTCTTTTTTTCTCTTAAATTTTATTTAATTTTATTTGGGAGTAGAGGGTGGATATGAATGGATGGGAAATGAACGGGATGGAGATGCATGATGTGAAAGACACAAAGACTAAATAAAAAAGAAAGTTTTAAAAATCTTATTTTCTATGTAGTCGACTGGAGTGAACCTGATTGGACTTCTCAATTGAAACTGCCTTGAACAAATGAACTATCCAGATGTAGGTGGGAACATAACCAAATTATGTGCCAAAATAATTAGATTATTTAGCTCATGATTGCAGCTTTATGATTCCATCTGGGGAAATGGAAATGACTGAGCACATGTGCATTTGAGTTGAAGTTCTCCTCCTTTCAGTAGGCACTCTGGCCTCTTTTGAAACTTTGTTGTTAGCAAAATTTCTTGGTCACTTCGCTTCCTTTGAGAGCAACAGATCCACTATGATTTGAACTGGTGCTTTCCGTCCACGTGTTTGGCAGGTATTTAATGCATCTGTACAGCCGTTCTGAAACCTGATCCACTCATTAAGTGACGAGGTAGTAAAGCTTGCTACCTTGTGTGTACAAATGCTGTCTTTCCAAATTAGAAAAGAACTAAATAAACCCTGTGGAGGTGCCTTGTTTTAAAAGGCGTAATTTAATGCTCCACTGCTAACATTCTTCTGAGGTAGTATTACATAAATAACCACTGCTGGATGAAAAGTCCTTTCACATTCTGGAATGATTTGAACACATTTGAAATTTTTATTGTCTACTCACAATCCTCTGGGTTGTGAGGCTGTAAATTATCTTTTTTTTGAGTATTGGAACATGCATTATACAATTTGCATTTTAGGACAGAAGCAAGAGAATGATATTGAGAAAGAAAATTATGTGCATGAGGCCAGAGATTATCAAAGGAAAGAAAATGGTATTTCTACTCTTTAACATCAGTCAAGGAAATTGCTGGTTTGTTTGTAATAGTTGACTTCCTGGGGATTTTCTTAGTGCCCAATACATGAAGTTTGGCTTCCTAAACTCATTCCTCTTGGCAGGTGCGTAGAGTCTGGAGCCATGGTTCATACGTTAGGGTCCAAAGGAAGCACCATTCACATGTACTTCACTTACCACCCAGGGCTTCTCCAGTTGCTTCAGGAAGTCGAAATTTTTGTGTTTGCATATGTTTTATGGTTTATAATATTTATCAACTTCTCAGAAGGGCCTAATATACCACATTTTCAAGACTGGATTACTTGGACCCAGCCTATAGCATCATGATAGTTTCCTGTACTTAGCAACGGTGGTGATGACAGCACCTGGTCATTAAGGACTTTTATGTCATTACATGTGCTCACTACTTCTTAGTTCCCCTTTATTACTCTCGACAAAGGCAGGTTTAGTCATTATCCCCATTTTATAGTTCAGAAAACTTAAGACTTTGAGGTTAAGTGGGTGCTAAAGACCGAATGGAACCGAAATGAGAATCCAGAGTGCCTTCTGAGAGAATCCATGCTTCCAGGCATTATGGATGAACTCATCTGATTACTGGTTACATTCTGACTTTGATTTTATGTGATATTCATGTATTCAACTCAAACAGTCCTTTCTCTGTTCTAATGGTTGGGCATGGCTCCATATCTACATGCTAGTATGCTACAATTCCAGCATCAACATCAGATTGTAGGGTCCAGAATACTGTTTGGCACATCATTTGTTTGCAATACATGTAAGGAGGCAAAGGAACAAGCATATGCCCTTTCCAGGCTTGGCATGGCCTGCTTTTGTGATATCCCTACACTGGGTACAGTGTGTGGCATTAGTGGCAGCAACATTGATGGCTTTTGATCTTTAAAGATTAGGCACGCAGTAGTGTCTAACGAGTAAAATCAGATCAAATTCCTTTGTAACTGTTGTTTGGAAGCCAGCAGCTTTGGCCAATCTCTCTACAGGAAAGCAGCTTTGTGAAGAAAAATCTTTGCATAGATAATTGCCCCATGCCTTTTTCATTGGACAGTGCTGTCTTAACAGTCAGTATTACACAAAAGATGTTTAAAGGTGAATGTCCAGGTGAATGATCAATTTTACTATCTTAAAAACAGGCACACACCTATTCCCCTTCAAATAAATAAACAACTCCAAGTAGTCCATGCCAACAGTTTGCCCTCCCTCACTTTCGCAATCCATATACGATCTTATGTCCTTACCTCTCACAAAGAAAATACCTTTTAGTAATAGGGAAATTTTGCTATTATAAAAGCATAGGGAGAAAGACTCCCTACAAAGTGTGGATTTTCTTTGGACTCACGCCTAAATGTGGCTCATCTTACAGAGGCTGACTCTGCTGTCCACACAGATAGTTTTGGCCAAATATACAGGCTATCCATTGGTCTCTGGTTTTTTTCTCCAATAGTATATTAAGATATGTTAAGAGATGTTAACATATCTTAATATACTATCACAATGTATCATTCAGGCCACTAATATCATTTAGTGCAATCATTATCATCATTCAGACCATTAATATCCAATGTAATTGATGTTAGTTAGGCTGGGAGCATCACTTAGTAAAAATTATATAATTTAGTGATACTTAGAGTGTTGTATATCAACCTATGCTGGTCTGGAAACTTGCTCATGTGCCAAGACATAGACCAGAAACTGATGTAAGCATTTAGGAGCTTTTACAGCAGTTTGACATTACTACAGGATCTTAACTTGTGATCCTGATTTTGAATAATTTTTTTTTGTTACAGTCAGTGATGCATTGACTACAAAATTTTGACTCTATGCCACAGGTGGGTGGAAAGCACAGGTATAATGTTCTTTTCAAATGATAATTTACAAAGAAGTTGTCTCAAAATGTAGACTTGGTTCTAGGATGGAGCCTGAGATTCTGCATTTGAAACACACTGTTGAGTGGTACCTACACCCCTCATCTGCCAAGAAATTTGAGCAGTAGAAAATCAGAGGATGGACTTGAACACTTGACATAAGCATTGTCTTCCTGTAGTTGCTTTAAGCATATATCTGGCTTTAGTAAACATTTACATGAAAGGCAGCAAGAGAACATCTCTATAAATATGGAGCCCTGGTTTGGGCTAGTGTCAGTGAGAAGCCGGGCCTGCCATCATACCGCTTACAAAGTTTCCTTATCAGCTCCTAGACCTCCAGTGTGAGGAACAGGAAAGCTCAGTAAATAGACCGTTGACCAAATTCCACCCACCTGTCTCCCTGAACCAGAAGACTGCTTGTATTCGGTGTTACAGCATGCCCAGTTTTCTTATGAATGAGTCCTTTACAAAAATAACCTCTGCACCTTCATCATGTCATATTATCGCTCTTCTTTCTGAGTGTCTCACTCTGGGATTTCCCGACATAGTCCCACCTCCCAGGAAACTCTTCGATCCTGGATGTGTCTCCCCCATTGATCACCCTACCTCCTTTCTTTTCTCAAGTTGGACCCAAGCACCAGGTTCCAGCACACCTTTTTGTTCAGTCTCCTAAGTAACACAAATGTATCATTGAACTGATGGAATAGACACTCTGACTTGGGTGCGGGCCCATACAAGACACTTGTATGGGACGTGGACAGGGAAACCTGAATTTTGCAGAACTGGTCTTAAGACATTTTTGAAAGGTCTCCCCTCGCCTCGCCTCGCCTCTCGCCTCNNCCTCGCCTTGCCTCTCGCCTCTCTTTGCGCTCTGTACCTTTAGGGAGTGGTGTGATACACAGGATAAACTGTCTCCATCTGTAAAAGTTAAAATGCTGAATCACAGTTCAGTATTGTCATACAGCCCCATTTGTCCTTATGGCGTCCTCAACTGTCATATGCCATGCATGAGAAATAGAATGTAGGCTATCTTAATGGGCAGTAGCACAAATATTTATACACTATACTAATTCAAGTCAAAGTTTATAGAATTTGTAGAATGTTTACATAAATTCTATATATTATAATTTATATATTTTATAGAAAATTTATGGAATTTTATCTTCTATAATATATAACTAAAACCCATTCAAGCAAAAATTATTATATAAATGACCAAAACTTTAAAGCAAATCCTAAATAATCTTAGTTAGATTTAAAGAAGTGTTTCAATCTTATGTTTGTTTAATTTGGGTTAATCTCACTACATTACTCAGGATAGCTTGGAACTCATGACCCTCCAAGCCTCCAGAGGTCCCATCTTTATTGCATGCTTCTCCCACAACATTAGTTATTTATGCCTTAGTTGTAAGAAAATAGGATTGTTTTTTTTTTACATTTTGAACTATTAACTGCACCTGTTTAGGATCTAAACACAAAGTGGAAAACATAAGGCTTAACCCCACATGCTCCCTGATCAAATGCAAAGTTTCTTAAAATAGCTGCATGTGGATAGCCATATGAGGAACAGGTGGTGTCACTGGTGTCCCGGGCACAACCTGACAGTCTCATTCTGTCGCCCAGGCTCTGCTCTGTTTCTTGCCCTTTCTGGGTCAGCTGAAGCAGCTTCACTTTATCCATTTGCTATGTTCTCCTGGTTTCCGTGTTATAGCCATAACACCCCTAGATCCATCTTGATGATCTAGCATTCCATTCCAACCCATAAACTGGAGAGAAATTCATCAAAACGTCCCAAAATTATAGCAAACTTTAAATAAGAGTACAAAAAAGAAAGAGAAGAGAAGAAACCCGGGAGATGAGGTCTTGTGGTTTTACTTGGTCACAGCTGACAGATAGAGCTGGCTCATTGTGGTACCATGCACTCCTCATCTGTGCGTGTCAGCAGCTGTGGTAGTGTGTCTGAAGGTGTTTCCTTCTGCGGCAGAGAGGTTTCACTATGGAAGGCAGATCAGCCCTGAATGTAGACAGCACACCATCTCCTGAACTCCAATCCAAGACGGAACATAAAATAAAGGAGGTAACCAGGTGAGCAGGAGCGGTCATCTCTCTGCTGCCTGACCTCAGGGGCAGTGTGACCAGCCACCTCCCATCCCCATGCCTTCCCACCACAATGTACTGATTCCTTCTTAAACTGTGGGCCAAAATAAATCCCTTCCCTTAGACTTCTTTTGTTGGGTATTTTGTGATAACCAGGAAAGTAACTAACAGAGCGGCAGGAGTGGCAGGTCAGCCCACTCTGTAATGTCACTGGAGAGACCCACATTCACTCCCCGACTGCTTTGTTCAGCTGTACACCCTGCAGTGTAGTCTACGCACTTAGTACTGTCTCATGGACAGGGTTTTTTGGTTCTCCACAAGGACCCATTTGTCTTTCCCCAGAAGCAGGATCTAGAATAGGGGAGTCTGATCTACTGTGTCAGGGTTTTATATTGCTAGACTGGAGGTAGTAACCACCACTTTAAATTCTATTTGCTTTTTCATGTAACTGAAACTAACATTCTCTGTTGTCATTATCCCAGTCAGTGACAGGGTTTTTTTTTCCAATTCTGAAAGATACGATAGCATTTCTTAACTCTTAATCAAAATACGTTTTATTCTATACGGTAGTAGAAGAGATAAGGTGAGAAAGGTGAGAGTTAGCCACCCTAGTTACCCAGCATCTACACAGAAAAACTAGTACCCTCTTTAGGAAGGAAGCAGAACTCTAAACTGAAGAGCCAGGGGAAGTTCTGGTCTCAAGAAGATGGGGACACGAAAGGCAATAGTGTAAAGCCAAATATCTCCCTGTTGACTTGGTTTCCAGTGTACCAATGCCATCCTCAGCCAGTAGGTACCTGCAGGGCATGGTGCTCATGTGGAAAGATGAGAGTTTTCTATTAATCTTCCACTTAAAAACTTACTTTGAGGGTCTATATCAGACTGAAAAAATGATGGTACTAGCCCCTTAAATATCTCAATCCAAGTCTGTGATGTGCTGAGCAAGAAATGATAATATCTACTTCCCATATTGCATAGGATCAAGTCACTCATATGTGAGTTCTATGAACAAAATAAAACATTCCGTAAGTGTGATGCCATAACGCTTCCATAGCGGGGTGGGGGGCACGGTAGTGCCGTGTGGGCACAGCGATCGACTCTCACACCGGCATAAACATCTTGAGCATGTTTTCACTAGGAAACCCTATTGTCTAAGAAGTTATAGTACAAATTTGGCTCTAAAGTGAGCCTTTTGTCTAGCATCTGTTGTGTTCATGATCTTCTAGTATTTGTGCAAAATGTGTATTCCAGCTTGATTATTTCATGCTGGGATAGTTTCTGGGATTGTTTCCTTATCTTATAGATACTGAATAGCATTTTCAGAAAAGGTAAACATTTCTGGTTCTTTTAATCAGAAATGAAGTCAAAAATACTTAATCATGGTAAACAATATGCACAATATACTAGTCTTTAAATCTCTAGTGAATTCTTTCTACAAAGGTGTTCACAGCATTTGTTTCATTGACTATTGAAGCCTTAATAATCCACATGGGGCCTAGGACAAAAGCATTCCAAATAGTGAATGGATGGATGGACGGACGGACGGACGGACGGACGGACGGACGGACAGACGGACGGACAACTGAGGTTACAAACTCTTTACTATGAAAATGTTATCCCTGACATTAATAAAACAGCATTATTCTTTGTTCAATGTGAACAGTTACTAAATGCTTATAATCACTAATTCTAGACTACAAAAAATAAACATTTTAAAACATTTTAGTGCATCATGCTACTCAAAGCATCCTTGGTAATGAAAGTTTGTTTTAGACTAAGATAAATTATAATATGAACTCTGTTCTGAAGGAAAGAATAAAAGGCTTATTTATTTGAGGATTTTCCCATCCTTGGACCTGCCCAACTCTTGGCAAGTTACACTCTCAGTCTCTCCAAATACATCATCATTTTGAAGCCATGATAAAATATATCTAGTTACAGTGCTTCTGCCTGAGGCTAGTACTTGACTGAAATTCTAGTTGAGTGAGTTTAGAAAGAGACAATTATACATGAACTTTGGTAGATGCTAAACTCTAAGAGTAAATCACTGTCCTTTTCTCCCTAACCAGTGCTTCTCTTTGCCCCAGCATTTTTTTTTCAGTGGTTTTGCTTTGGCTATAATCAGAACCCAAACCTCGCATCATTTTGGGAAATTGCACAGGAAAGTCTCCTCAGAGGAGATCTGTGTTAATTACACTGCATACTTGTTTCATTATTTGTTTTTGAGAAAATGGAAATAGCATGTTAAAATTATTGATGCTTCTGGAATATGTCAGTAACAAAAACTATCTTGTTGCTGGAGCTGAGTTTTAAAGCTAAGCGTGAGGAATGTCTCATAAGTGACAACTGATAACTGCAGAAAGAACTAGTTACTTGGAATATTTGTTCCTAAGGGGTTGGCAGATAGGACTGTGTCATCATAAGAAAGGCATTTTATCTACAGCAATAGGAGCATTGCCATAATTACACTACACCATATTCTCCACTGTGCAGATCTCATATACCATGGAATATGTGGTGTAGTTTGGCAATATTTCCATTGTACCTGTTTTGATGTTTCCTGACACTTTTTTAAAAGATGTGATCATTTGGTTACTATGAAAAGAGAATGCATAAATAACACTCAAGCATCTTAAATGAGCATAGGCCTCTGTTAAATGAGCTTCTAGTCTATATATGAAATTTCCTAGCCGCCCATTGAGCACACTGAGCATAGCTGCCACCGTGTTCTCTGCAGCAGTCCGGAGTCACTTCTTCTTTACACTGACGTGCAATGTGCCTGTGGATACCCAATCAGGTTCGGTGTAGCAAGCCGCAGTACAAGGTCATAATAAGTATTACTTGAGATCTTTGAAAACTTCCAAGACCCACTCTATTCTCTGGCCCCCAGTCAAGTCCTGACAGGGCAGGACTAAATGTGAATACAGTAACAAGGAACACATCCTAGTCATCGTCTGGAGAAGCCATCTCTGGTCATCATCTCTCTGCCATCTCTCATGAAAGGGGAATTCCTTCTGACCTACAAACTCCAGGATGCTCCTCTGTTTTCATCACACAGTGATCCTGAAACTGTATGTCGGTCATTGATATTTACAAAATCTGACTACTAACAAGAAAACCTCTCTTTTTACTTTTGACCGCCTATCTTACTCTCAAGAGGACAGTGATTTCACATTTCCTTCTAATTTCCTTTCATTGCCTACAATGAAAACCCTGTCATAATAGGACCTCTGTTTTGCAATTGGCCTTGCCTATTTTAGACTGAAACATCCTCCATAAACTCTGAATCATACCTGAGACTTCCTCCCTCCCCTTGCATAATTTCTCAGGGCTCTTACTTCTGGAGAGCATTTGAAGGCTCCCAGATGGTGGATAACGCAGAAACATCCCAACCCCCTTGGTTGAGAAACCAGGACAAGGACACTTAGCTTACCGTGAAGGTGCCTGTGCTTGGTCAGGCCTGGCAGATCTCTCTTCTGATCCCTGTCAATATCCAGTAGTGGAACCCGAGCACCCAGCAACGTTTTCTTTTCTTTTTGGGCACCCTCTTAGTTTTTGTTTTATGAGCTTCAAAGTCACTGAGAATTTGCAACGAGGGACCAGGGACAGTTCTGCAAAGGGGGTGCAGCAGAGAGCCCAGGACCGACTGGGCCCAAACACTAAATATAATTCTCTTTCCTTGCTGGGCAATGTCCTTCATACTCTGAAGACAGGCGACCTTGCCGAAATGCTTACCCCACAGCTTTGCCAGCCTCCACTGAAGAAAGGGTCTAGCCAAACTGGTCTGCAATAGGCGACCCTCTGCTCACAGAGGACAAGGAGAGGCAGGTATAGGCTCTCTAAGCGTATCTGCGTGTTCCGCTGTTTGTGTATTTTGCATGCCTGTGCCCAGCAGCTGCTTCTCCAGATTAGAGGACACCACTTGTTGGCAGGCCTCTCTGAAACCTCCTCCTGGGTCATTGCAGATTCGTGTGCACATCCTAGGTGAGGGGAGAAACTGCTAGCCACAGCCTGTTTCCCCCCCCCTGCCATGTTGCTACCTCAATCCACTCTGATCCATCAACAGCAGTGCAGGCATACTAGCAGCAGACACCCAGACAGACATTATGTTGCCCTTCATTTTGTATCCTGCAGCTTTGTTTGATATTTGAGTAATAACGCTGTGACCCCTTATTTGACAGCCATATCCCAAGGCACTGTATGCAGCCACTCACTATTATTAATGCTGTATTGTTCTTTAATTTGAATGCCTGCCCATTCCGTTTAGTGTTAAAGAAGACAGGGGGACAAATTGCTAAGGAAACTCAGCAGCAACACCCAACACACAAAAGTATAATAGATTTTTATTGTTATATGTTATTCAGGTGTTACTGGAACTTTATATTTTAGAGTTCTAAAATTAAGCTCAATTTAATTTTCTCTAGGTGGTATCACTTTTTCAGGGGACTAGGGGGAGGGTCATGTTCATTTATTCAACAAATACTCATTACAATACCAATTAGATATCAGATCCGCTGCCTCACATGCCTGCTAGCTGCCTGAAATTCAGCTTATGCATGATCTTATTTAATCCTCATGGCATCCTTTTAAATGAGCCGTATTTCTAATGCTCAAATGGGAAAGCCAAAGACAGCAATCATTAAGTAGCTGCCCGTGTCTTACAGATGATAGACACTACAGTGGGAATTCAGAATGGGATGTTGAGTCCCTCTGAAAACTATATTCTTTGGACTTTTTAAGGTGTGTGTGTGTGTGTGTGTGTGTGTATGTGTGTGCGGTATGTGAGAGTAGGCGTGTGTGTATGTATGTATGAGAGTATGTATATATGGTGTGTGGAGGTGGTGTGGGAGGGAGGTGGGGATGGATGGTGTGTGTGTGGTATGTGAGAGTAGGCGTGTGTGTGTATGTATGTATAAGAGTATGTATATATGGTGTGTGGAGGTGGTGTGGGAGGGAGGTGGGGATGGATGGTGTAGGTGTGTGGATGCAGGTCAGAGGACAGCTTGTGAAAAACCATTTCTCCTGCCAGGTTTGAAGGATCAAATTCAATGCCTTTACTCACTGAGCCATCTCCCTAGCCCTGTTCTCTTTATTTTTAATTAATAGCACTGAAATAAATTCAGACTTACAGAAAGTGTATATATATATATATGCACTAATTCTCTAATTTTTAAAATTTTATATTTGCATCTTCCATTGCCACCTCTGTGTGTTTTGCATAAATATACATATACATATATATTATTTCCTGAATTGATTTATATACTTCAGTGTGATTATCTTGAAAGACAAGTATACACTTCCATATGATCACAGTATAATGACCAAAATCAGTAAATTAACATTGATTTCTTTCTAATCCATTAATCCCACGCAAGTCGTCACAAAAGCCTTAATGATATTCATTACAACATTTTTTGGTCTATGATTGTTGTGGGATGCATTTAATTATGTCTAACTCAAATTGAGGTGACTATAATTGTGAAATGTCTAGTGAATTTCAACAAATTAACAGAAAATATAAAATATCTCAATAAGTTTTATATTTGTATGTTGAAGTTATAAAACTTTGACATATTAGATTAAATAGAGTACATATTTTAATCCAAAGGCAGATACAATCCAAGTGTTCCCTAGGTGGCTAGGTAAGTACAATGTCATAGATACATACAATGCAGAATTACTCCGGCTTACTAAAGGAGAGTCCAGCCCAGGCTACAACCTTATTTGCAGTGAAGTAAGCTAGGTCCCAATCCACAAATGCTGTTAGGGTGGTCCTTCTGTGAATTATCTAGAATTGTCAGACTCACAGAAACAGAAGGTAAAATGGGGTGACTAAAGCAAGAAGTGGGGAGTGGTGTTTCCTTAGAGCAGAGTCTATCCCAGGTGATCACAGAGTCCTGGAGACGCATAGCGATGATGCTCACACACACTTGTGCATGCAGAACAGGCTCAGCAATGAGTCTCCCTGTAGAGAGCTTCAGAAAGATGCCTTTTCACCTGAACTTAGAATCAGGCTCCACACATGTAAGCCGCCTGTGTTACCAGTCACTGTTCATGGGTCTTTGTTCCTCCTTTCACCTGTACAGTGCCAGCTGAGCCTCCAGCCAAGCACCAGCAGCGGACACTTCGTATACCTTCTTAAATGTGGTAATTAATCCTAAGTCCTCATCTCAGGTTTAAACATGGAACTGGTATGTGTCCATTAATTCCGTTTCAAAACTTGAGACTAAGGACAGGTACCCCAAGCCCTACCCTGTAGCCTCCAAATCACAGTAGCTGCTGAAAATGAGCATTTGCACAGGGCTAATTCACGACTGTCTGAAGGGATGGGGCAGTCACATGTACACAGCAGAACAGAAGGTTTGCTTCCACCTACTCACAGTGACCAGTCAACCCCAGGAAGCAAGAATCAAGGAAAAAAGTATCTCTAGTCTTCAGGTGACTTCTTCATTAATTCTCTGTGCCCGTTCCCTTTTCTGCGGCAGTTCTGCACTAAAATGATATTTTAGTTCCATTTAGCACTGATACTTTTCAAGTCTGTGAATCGGTGATTTAAAATGACTCATAAAAACTCCCCTTTGCTTCTTTTGCTAAACTTGTACAAGTAATCATTACTACAAAGGTCTGGAGCTGATTCTGGTACAGTGAGTTTTAAATTCGTATTTTATCCATTTTTTTTCCTTTCTGTGAATTGTGGGAAGTGGGTTCTTGGTAGACTTAGATCACAGTACACTGGAGACAGTTTCTGTACCCTCAATGCCTAATTTCTCTCAATTCATATCCTAGATCTCATCTTTCCCATCGTTCCCTCATCATTCCAGCATAATTAATTGTTCCCCCAAAGCCTTACTCCTATTTCCCTCAGTTCCAAGGTAATGCAATCACCAGCATTGTTGTCTTTACCAAACTGAGAGGGAGGGGTTCTGGAGAACATGCTCCTTCCTGGCCCCCAGCAGTCAGTGCAAAGGAATGAATGATGGCGCATCACAGAGTGCTTCAGTGGATAAACAGATGATGGTGTGCCAGCTCCAGGGTAGAAAGCTTTGGGTCGCTTTCTACCAAAAAAAGGACAAGGCATGTGACCCAGGGGCATAGCACTTGTTCACTATGTGCCAGGGTCTGGGTTCTATCCCTAGCACTGATAAAAGGTGATTGAATAGCATCTCAGTGACCTAAGAAATTGGGAATAAGAAGACTACACCACTTTAAACTTTTCTAGCAGACAATTTATTACCATCAAAAGTTGCAGATTTAAATTTCATTCATGACCCTCTTCTTATTGTTCTGTAAGATTAGGATCAAAGACAGATGTGAAAGTGAAGGTGTGGCTAAGCCACACAGTATCAGAATATCACCAAAAAAAACAAGTCTGCTAAAACAAGCGAGTCTCTGGTCCTTCGGGATGTAGAGATAGTGTTTTGAAATGATAAATACCTTGGGCTTCACCTCTTTCTAGTGTGAAAAATGGTAGTAGCAGGCTAAGTTCTTGCTTTCTATTTTCTGGGTTTTGGCTAGTTTTTGTTTAGGTTTGAGGGATTGTTTTTTGTTTTTGTTTGTTTGATGAGCAAGATGTGTACTTGACCTCTGAAAATTGTTGTTGCCAATAACCTGCACTCTCAGGTTTCCAGGGGCAATTTCATCATTTACTTCTAGAATGCCAAGATGCCAGGTGGCAGCTGCTTTAGCTGTGAGACTTTCCTCAAGTGGCCTATTTTGGTGTCATTATGCAATGCTTTTCTCTTGACATAGCTGCCATCCCTCCATGGCCTTCCAATGGGCCTTGGTTCTTTGAAAACTAGGGGGAAGAGGGGTGGGAAGAGACAATTCTAAAAGCTGTTCAGAATGAACAAGCATCTGAATACAAAAGGACGTGAGTTGTCTTTCTTTTCTCTTGGCCTTTTAAAATGTTACCTCTTGCTAATCTTATTTTCCTTCTTAATTACACATATTATAAAGAGTTGAGCCAGTTGAAATTTTTCAGATTTTCAGATCAAACATTGCTTTAGTAGTTTGAATGCAATTGGCCCCCATAAGCTATAGGAAGGGGCACTATTAGGAGCTATGGCCTTGTTGGAATAGGTGTGGTCTTATTGGAGAAAGTATGTCACTGTGGGTGTGGGCTTTGAGGTATCCTATGCTCAAGCTTTGCCCAGTGTAACCATCAGACCACTTCCCGTTGACTGTAAGATGTAGGACTCTAGCTCCTTCTCTGACACCATGTCTGCTGTATACACAACATGTCTCACCATGATGATAATGTAAGCCACCCAATTAAATGTCTTTCAACTTTTATAAAGATAAGAGTTGTTGTGGTCGGGGCTGGAGAGATGGCTCAGCAGTTAAGAGCATTGCCTGCTCTTCCAAAGG
>LOJH01001038.1:0-12014 GCA_001685095.1 Ellobius talpinus | reverse complement strand
TGGTGGCTCACAACCATCTGTAATGAGGTTTGGTGCCCTCTTCTGGCCTGCAGGAATACACACAGACAGAATATTATATTATATACAGAATAAATAAATAAATATTTCAAAAAAAAAGAGTTGTGATCATGGTGTCTCTTCACAGCAGTAGAAACTCTAAGACACTTGCCTTAACTCCCATTGATTCTAATGACCAAAAAGACAGGTAAGCGTATCAATAACCATCTGTTTAATTCACTTAACAGAGACTTGCTGACTTCCAATAACACAGTGTCAGAAATTGTGCTGGTTATTGGCACTATAAAGACCTTCCGTTGTCCTTCCTTTATGAACTCCATCTAATGTCGGGGCAGTCATGCAAATTCCAGGTTTCAATGGGACTGTGCCTTTCAGTGTGGGAGCTGAAGAATGCACCTTTTGGAGGTGGGTGTCTGCGAGGCTTCATGGACTGGTGGTTTGCAAGAGCAAGGGTAAAGTTGAATCTTTGTCTGGGCTTGGATGACTAAGGCTCTTTTAGATGGATGAAGTCTCCTATATTGTGTACACAGTAGAGAGCCACCAGAGGTATTTTTGTAGGAATTCAGTCAGGGAACTGGGGGAGGGAGAAAGCATAAGATTGAAACCTCAAGAACTTTTTCTGGGACTCTGGAATGTTTCCCCTGAAAAGACACTTGTACTTCATCTAATTTGTGCCTTTCGTTTTACTCACAAAAACTATATGACCATCTCTATTACCACTATGAGTTTTGTGTTTGGTGGCAGGCCCTAAGCAGACACTTGTGTAAGAGCCTCTTCACGGCAATCCCTGATTAGCAATCTGTAGTTACTGAAGGGTACTGAAGGCCAAACCCCTGACGAAACAAGGAGTGGGTAAGCCAAACCCCTGACGAAACAAGGAGTGGGTAAGACTGTCCCAAGCAGGAAGACCAGTGACATTCCATACAAGTGGGATATTTCAACACCACGAGGGGACTCTGGGCTGGGAATGATAATAGCTTTACTCCAGGTAGTCTGAACTGTGGCCTGATTCCAAGCAGCCACTGAAATCACATACACTGAGGTAATCAAGGAGAGGATCTCGTGCTAAGGACTGAGCACATCAGCAGGTTACTGGAGAAAGGCTGCTTTTCATCAACACAAGTCCTCGTGGCTCACTCTAGAGGCCCTCCCGTGAACACCTAAATGATTCTAGACCTGGTGGCTGGGTTCCTGGTAACCTGCCAGGTTTGGTTTCACTGGGCCCAAACCAGAATCTTGTGTTTTAGCCACTGGGCAGGATTGAGAGGCAGACCTGGCATCAGGGTACCACAGAGCTTACAGGCAGCTGCACGAGAAGGCAACCCAAGGCAGATCCAAATGACAGAACAACAAGGATGTTTCCATAGAGCAACCTCACAAGACTCTCAGGAATCCATTGTGCTCCCTATTCTTGGTATTCTGGTGCTGGACTCTAAGGTTCTTTATAATTTCTCCAAGTTCAGGAACACCCAGCCACACACATAATAGCAACTTTGCTTTCAACCACAAACGTCTTTAAATAAGAAAGCACTGCCCCATCCCCATTCAGAACATATTGTATGCCAAACCTGGTCTTTTAAATCAGTCCTTTTGAAATGCTCTAATTGTAGCCATACGTTAGGTCTCCATTCTCTGAGCGTCACAAGTCAGTCAGGGTGGTCCTAGTTAAAATGAATCCAAGAACAAACTCTCATAGAAATGCAAGGTTTACAGTAGTATAATAGTATTCCTGGTAGTCAAAACAATAAAAAGATACTCTTTGTCTTCTAACTTTATTATTTGCAGTTATATTCATCATCTATTCAATGGTTATTTATTGTGTTTAGACACTGTCCTGAATAGTAAAAATATGTTTTAAATAGACAGTATCTATCCTTGCCATTTTAGAATTTGAAATCTGTAAAAGGAATGAAATAAAGTAGCTGGGCTGTGAACTGTAGCTCAGTTGGTAGAGTGCTTGTTTAACAAGCAAGAGGCCTTGAATGACTTATATACTGGTGTGGTGGTATACTCTAATCCTAGCATTCAGGAGAAGGATCAGAAGTTCAAGATCATCCTCAGCAACATAGCCAGTTCAAGACCAGACAGGGCTACCAGAGACTGTCTCAAAAAATAAGAAGTAACCAGTAATCAGATAATTAGTGATAGTGCTGTGATAAAAGAGAAAGTCAAGGAAGGGACATGAGTGCTTCAGTTGCCTGGGAACTTTCCAAGGAAGGAACATTTATTAGACTAATGTTATGTAAAAGCTAAGAAGAGAGATCCTTCCAGGCAGAACTGTAAGGCCCTGAGGTAAAAAAAAAGGAGGATAATGTGACTGAAAGACATTAGGGCACAGATCAGAAAGTAGTAATTGGAAAGAATCAATGGAAGCCAAGTAATGGGAGCCTTAGCTCCTGGTAGGATTGAGAACCTCACTGTTGTACAAAGTAGTACACAAAGTGAAAGCAGCTCAGCCAAACAATTGGGTTTTTTGTTTTGGTTTTTTTTTTTTTGNTTGGTTTTTTGGTTTTGTTTTTTTTTTTTCAAAAAGTGTGCACCAAGACCCAACCCAGCTGGCAAGCCCTGAGACTGAAGGTAACTAGTCTAAGGCAGGTTGGGGCTGAGTCTTTCCCCACACTGGCTAGGGTCCTATCTCACAGTCTTTTGCCTTTGACTAGTTTTTAAAAGAATCAGCACAAAGGAAATGAGAGAGCAGTACATACAGGGTGATGGGATTAGAACATTTGAATAAAAGCTTTATAAGGTAGGAGAGATAAAAGTCTGGCAAGGTGAGTGTATTCATCAGGGTTCTCTAGAGGTACTGAACTTACAGAATGGAGAGAGAGAGAGAGAGAGTTTTAGAGTGGCTTATGTGCTGTGGTCCAACTAGACCAATGATGGTTGTCTTTCAACAGAAAGTCAAAAAACTTAGTAGTAAAGTCCATGAGCCTGGATATCTCAGCTGGTCTTGATTATACACCAGAATCCCAAACAGGTAGACTCTAACATCAGCAAAGGAATGAACTTGCCAGAGAGAGTGAAGGCAATCGGGCCAAGAGCAAAAGCTTCCCTCTCCCGTGTCCTTTAACACCAAAAGGTGTGGCCCAGATTAAAGGTGGGTTTCCCACCTCAAAAGAGCCAGATTAAAAGTGAGTCTTCCCACTTCAAATTATTTAAGAAAAATCCCTCACAGGTGTACCCAGCTGCTTGGGTTTTAGTTAATTCTAGATGTAGTCAAGTTGACAATCAAGAATAGCTATCATAAGTCCACACATTGACAGTTTGACACAGAATCATATCTCCTTATGTCATGCTTAATTTCCAATTGAAAACAATAACCAGGTAAAAGTTACTCCTAACATGACATAACTATCCCACATACAATTGCAAACCCATTATATAGTTAAGCAGGTCATAATACACACAATGCAATGCAACTCTCCTTTGTACAACTGCAGATGCATTGTAAGTTTTAGAATAGGTGACAATGTCCCTTGAGGGACTTTTTTGATATCTTAGAACTTAAATATGATAACCACTGGTATTAATTGATGTTACATTATGTGATAAAAATATTCAGGAATGAAAACACAATATCTTTATAAATACATTATTAACAAAATATGGCAGAAACACTCCTATCAATTCTAATCCTAATCTATAATTGGTCACATGGCCTTAGCTGGTATTTATAACTGTCTTCCTCTACTACCCATTTCCTGCGCTTTCAGCACATACCTCCACAGGTCTTGGCTCTTTTCCTGGAGGAGTGAGCCATATCTTCTTTCCTGAATAGCCTGTATTCTTTGTCATCCTGCCTGGATTAGATGTAGTTTCCCATTGACCTTAATCACAGGACATGGTAGCACCCAGAGGTGCCCCAAAGGATCTCCTTCACTCCAGACATAATCCTTATCTCCATTGCAGAGAAGCAATTCAATTTCGCCTTCATAATCTGGATCAATCACACTCCTAACACTATTATTCTTGTCTTAACCTATTAGCTTAAGGGCATCAGAAGCTCAAAGTGGCCAAGAGGAAGTCTCAGCTTCCAGTTCAATGGAATGTTTGTTGTGGCTCCTGGCAGGAGTGTTCCCCTTCTGGAACCAAACTTAAAGCAGAACTTAAGGTTACAGGAACAAGAAGCAAAAATTTTCCTAGTGGGTTACTAGGAGTGATAGTGAATAGAATTATTCCCTTTTCCACTCCTTGATTCCTGGACCCGTGGATCCTAACTATAGGAGAAACAGTACAATATACTAGATGCTGATTCAAAGCATATACAACCTTCTCCTGTTACATCCCTCCAGACTGCTTCCAGCTAATTAGTACTGTTGCTGTGTCTTCAAAAGGGCATTCAATCTTTCTGTCATGTAAACTGCTTCAGGATGGTTGGGAACACGGTAAGGGTAGTGGATTCCTTGATTGTGGGCCCACTGTCACACTTACTTGACTGTGAAGTGAGTTCCTTGAACAGAAGCAATACTGTGTAGAATTCCATCATGATAGATAAGGCATTCTATAAGTCCACAGATGGTGGGTTTGGCAGAAGCATTATGTGCAGGAAAGGATTGTTTGAGACTGAGTCTCATGTATCCCAGACTGGCCTCAAGTTCATTGAGCAGCACACATGGACTAACTCTCAGCTCTCCTGCCTCTTCTTCCAGCTCCCAAGTGCTGAGAGTACCTGATGCCTGGGAATGCATCTCCATTGGTGAGAGCGCTTACTCTGCAGGTGCGCTGCTTTTCCTTAAACACCCGAGCCTTTTCTCTCCATGCTTCCTGATAGCAGAAGGAAAAGGAAAACACTGCCACTAGTGCTCTAGCCATTCGAGTGGGAACCTAGTCTCAATATTTCTTATGAGAATCCGCTTGCAGGTCGATTAAATCCTTGCCAACTCCCCGCTGTTCTTCAGCATTGTTCCTGGCATTTAGAAGGCATTTGGTAAGTGTTAACTTGATTGTACTTGGATTCCCCATGCTCTGAGGAGAAAGGGAGAACTAGAGAGGCCAATGGCATCCTCCTTTCCTTCCTCTTTGGAGAGGTGCTATGTCAGTGAGTTATGACTCTTTAGAGTACTGTATTTCCAGTCTGGTGGACACACTTCCACCACTGCCTGCTAGAGCAAAAGGTGATGTGTACATGCAAAAACTTTAAGAGCATCTGGTTAGAATTTTATGTGGCCGAAACATTGCATTTTTTTTCATGTTTCAATTACTCAAATATGACTAAAAGTGTGCTTTGGAGATTTTCCAAAATAAAAGCTGCAAGGTGAGAGAATCTCAGCCCCAACAATAAAATTAGAACTTGGAATGAAAACTGATTTCTCAACTGTCTTAACTCTGTCACCAGCACTGTGATGATTTGAGTGCATGTGACAAGTCTGGTTTCTGGCCATTAAGTTGTACAGTTCAGCTTCAGGCATCACTGTTCCCCTTCTTTTTCTTTGAAGTGAATAAGTTGGGGAATAGAAATGAAAATGGTAGAGAATGCCTGGGAAGCGCAGGCATTCCCAGTGACCCCCCAGGTCACTACTGCTGACCTTGCCCTCAGCAGCCTCATGATGTAACACTGCAACAGACCAGTCATAGAATGGGTCTCTTCCCACAGAACCCACCTCTCAACGTTGTTGTGCAAGTGCCAGTAGTAATCATAGTAGGGGATACACCTCCAGGTGGCAAGGGGCCACCTAGGACCTGTGCAGGAAGGGAGAGAAAAGCACCCCTGAGGTAGTGAACAAACAGCCCGTGGTACGGTGTTTGCCATGGAGCAGCCATCAATCAGGTGGTAGTCCTCATATTCTTCCTGACGCTGATGCTTTAGAATGCTCAGATGTATGTGAGTCTCAAGCTGTCAGGCTCTCATTTCATGTTGTCCTAACCCATTTCCCACATATATAGCTGCCCCTGTTCGCAGTACTTGGCATTCTTTCCGCAGCTCCCCTCTGGCATTGCCATTCATTCTTAGTGTTTCCCCGAACCTTGAAGTCTTTAGGAGTCCAAAATACATAAAGCTGGCCTGTTCAAACCACCCCACTTACCCCTTCCTCTTTCCTGTAAGGAGACTGCTTTGTAGATCTCAGTCTCGGCGCTTCTTACCCTAGCACATAAACCAAATGATTTCTTCAGTGATCTTTTGTGATTTACCAAAGAGCTGTGGTCCGAGGTGTCTTGTTTTGCTGGAAAGGGGAGAATGTGACATGTATGTCATTTCAGCTAGGAGCCTGTTAGGCATGTCTATTTGTAAAAGGAAAGAGTTGCCATTTTTCTGGCTGTCTCCTTCCTTCCTTCCTTCTGCCCCAGCCCACCCTTAGAAGTCATGGCTGAGTGTCTCTCAATGAAATAAGTGTTGTAATGGGTTGAGTAATTAGCAGCAGAATTATGGTTGGACTGTAACCTGACTCTAATCGCTGACTTCAGAATTAATTTCATATGACATAGCTCCTTAGATGTGTGCTGCCTTCAAAGTTTCCACTGGTCTCTCCTTTTAGCCAGGTTGCCTTTTCTATTTTTGTACTTGTCCTGTCAGTGAGTCAGGTGGCCCCAGACTCTTCCTGTGGATGAAAGGGGCATCCTGACTTAGATGTATGTTCAACATAGTAAATTATAAAAAGGAAAAACTCTGTGTCTGTTTTTTGGCATGGAAGTCAGGGAAACTGGAGGGGTGAGTGAGAAGGTATAAAGTAGCCAATATAAATAAACTCTAGCCCTGGGGCTTGATGTACAACTCTGAAAGCGGTGCTGGGGAATGCTTCTCTATGTTAAAGGTAATACCACGTGGAGCCTATGATGCAAAAGGTCATGTTAACCTTTTCCGCTAAGTTCTAATCACCAAGTTAAAATAACTGAAAAGTAAGGCAAAATGTTCCTGGGAAGATTTATTTGTGCCTGTGCTGCAGTCTGCGGAGAGAGGCCTTGCACCCATCTCCTGAAGCCTTGGAACCACTTCAGTAGCTAGTGAGGTCATCGCTGAGGTCTCACCTGCTTTCCTTCCCGGAGATGGTGGTGCCACCTGACTTAGGAGATGGCAAACTAGTTCATGTTCTCTAAAATGTGACAATATGTGTTCTGCTGTGTACTAAAACAATGGTGGAAAACCAAACTCGCCTTTGCACACCTACCTCCAGCTGCTAGTCCGAGGAAGGGGCCGTGCTTTACAAAGAGGCTGTGATCAGTGTAAGGAAATCTACTTCTATGGATTCTGTTGCTTAATTGCCTTTGCTGTGAACTGTGGCTCTTTTTGGCAGAAAAGGAAAAAGAAAGTTGGGCAGAGGGTGAACCTCAAAAAGAAAACAGTCATCAGGCCTGTAGATCTAGCAGCCTTGGCTCCTCACCGTGAAAGGCTGACTTTCAGCTTTTTTATGGGACTCAAACTCGCTTTTAAATCGGGAACATGACTATTTCAATTTTAGAACCATGTTTGTCTCTGTTGTGATTTTCTTCAAGCTCTTCCAATAACATGCCTCCATGGTCAAGGCTTGGACCTGACCCTCATCTTTCTGTCCAGTAGAAGGGACTCACCTCCGAAGTTGCTTGGAGCTCCCCCAGAGTGCGGTCGGCTGCTGCCCATGACAGAAAACCATGGGAGCCCAAGGTTCCTTTGCAAATGCTTGCTCTGCCTGCAGAGGCTGGGCCGTGCCCCAAGCCCTCCAAGCCTAAGTTCTGAGTGAGGTAGCCCTCCCCATCCATACCCACGCATCTCTTCAGGAGTCTTCTTCCAAATGAGACTTACTGCTTTCTGGATGCCTTTCCAGACCCCACGCCCCACCTAAGGCTGAGCTCTGCTGCCTGCTCACACGTTGTGTTTCCATAAGACTTATCTTTGAGGAAAATGCTTCTCTGGTTATTATGGTTATTTCCTTAAGAACCCAAAAGAAACTCCAATTTATCTTAAAAACATGATAGAGAGGCTTTCTTTATTTCCACTTAAGCATCATTTGGAATTCTGTGCTGTAAGAAATAAGCCAAGACATGTGAGGTCTTATTTTGATTGAGATATCATTTACATTTAATAAGTTTGCTAGCCAAACAGATTTGACCAAAGCTGCATTTCTTCACACCCCATCATTCTTAACAATTTCCTATGATCCTTCCCGGTCAATCCCACCCAGTCCTCCCACCCCGAAGTCACCTGTCATCAGAACTCAATGTTGCCTACTGTACTTGCCTACGAATCCCATCATACAGGACACACTTCATTTCTGCTGCTCACTGGGCAGTGTTTTCAGGTTCAGGCAATGTTGCTCCATCTGGCAGCAGTTCTTCCATTGCTGTCGTTTTTCATCATGTAAAGATGCCCTTGTTGACATCAAACTTCTGCTCATAGGCATCTCCTACCTACACCTTACGTTTTCATTTTTAAATCATCATACAATAAAGTACCTTTCCTTCTGCATACATATGTGGATTTCAATGAACAGGATGCACACAGTTCCTCCGACTTAGATGACTCTCAGTTCTTCATTTTAGTCACCCAGCCCCAAACTTCTGCCAGGCTATGTCCATTCTCCATCGCAGTGGTCTTGCAGCACATTTTAACTGTTTGCACACCCCTGTCTTTCCCACTTCAGTGACAGAACCAAATCTTATTTATCTCGCTACCTTGAGACACAGCAGGGTGCCACGTATATAACAGGTGCTCATTAAATATCTGAGGGATGAATGAACTCATATCCATATGACCACAATGAATACTTTCATCATAAGTCATAGGAAGGAGATGGGAAATACAGAGTTGAACAAAACCAACATTAACTTTAATATTTTAAAGAAAGAATTAGATAATTTTCCCCAAATTGTGATTGTATGCTTTTAAGAAATACTAAAGAATGCTGGCTGCTAACTGTCACTTGAGAGAATATGGTGGATCATACAAAATGTATAATCTTTTCAACTTAACAATGCTTAATTAGTTAAGCTTAAACATGAAATTTTAAATGGAAATTTTAAACCTGCTTCTTTGTCTTTTGCCTGTTTCTAAGTGTATTCTAGCAGTCTAAAATTCTCCCATGGAGTCTTAATGTATTTTACAGATAGTTTTAATGCTGTAAAAATCCCTTCTACTGCACCGAGAAAGTCAATATTCATGCTGCTACTGTTGACAGGGGTCTCGGTTTCTTTACTTCTGTCTAGATCAGCGTCATCTTCACCTGAAATTTGTTTAACTAAAGTCATTATTACTGTAAGCGATACTGGATTCTTATAGCTGGTGTCTTCCCTTGAGTATGTATGGTTCTCTTTAGTTTCCACCTTATTTTTTCATTCTCTTTCTCCAGTGTTTATTGGTGTTTCCTTTCCCATTAATCACAGCACTGAAGTGATTCTGTGTATCCTTATCCTCTTAATTTCACCCACCAGGATATTATCTCTTACAAACCAAGCCTTTTGCCAGCTCCATGTCACATTTCTCTAAGCAAATAAATTTCCTCCATGTGCTCAGGGTATACCCTTGAGCCCCATAGCCTGTTTCCCCTTTTAAAACAGAAATGGGGAAACAGCTGTTTCTTGGTTCCTATACAGTGTGTCCTGTTTTGTAGATCACACTGGACAGCTCTATTTTGAAGTCTTCAGTATTACTTGGTCTTAAATTGTGGGTTTCCTGGACTTGAATTCTCCTCACATTTGGGAAATAACGATTAATTCTACAAGCAGTTTCAATGACTCTGCAGGCCATAAAGTCTTCCCTGTAGTTTGTTTTGGTGGCTACTGAAGAGCTCAGATGGACATAATGCTTATTTCATATACCACACACACTTTAACCACTCACTCTTATTATGGGGTCAGTTCTTGGCATGTTTCAGCAAATGCTGATGGAAAATACCTGCCAGATTCTATACTGTTACTTGTATAATATGTGAATATATGAATGCCCTGCCCTAGATCACAGTCCAGGGAAGACAGCTATACTGTGGTGAGTATTCTAATTCACAGTTTCTTGACAAAGTTGTGACCCCCTATAGAGGCGCATAACTACACCACACCAGGGATTTTAAAAGAATTGTCAATAGTACAAGGCTTTTGACTATGCAGTGACCAAAAATTAACTCAGAATCAACCATGTAATGAATTTGAGTAAACCTGAGGTGTGTCTGGTGGCATACACCCATGCTGCTTCTCACAACGAAATTGCAGCCTTGGTTTGACTTGGACGCTTCGCACTTCTCATGTCTGCATGACACCAAATAAATGCTGCCCGAAACACTTCTGCTCGTATTTGACACTATTGTATGTTCCAAGTTAGTGTTCCTACTATAACACAAAGTTTTCATTCCTAAAAGAAATATAGTGGATAGACAGAAAACAAAGACTTAACAGTTTCCCACCATCCTCGGCATATAAATATCAGGTTAATGTATCTTTACACCAAATTATTTTAGAATGTTTAATTTTTAACATTCCTACTTGACTTGCTAATTTCTTTCTTACAAAATAGTTAAATGAATTTTGACTTGGGATTGGGATAGGATTCCTGCTTCCTGAAATGGCCCTAATCATACTTCTACAATTTTATATTATGTATTTATATGGAGCAGAGTTCTCAGCCACTGATAATTATAAAATTAAAATAGCAGTCAACTCTGGAAAATGTTGAAGATGTATGTCTGGCAGTATCAAATATTCAGTTTTTTATTATTTTTTTTAAAAAAATATTTATTTTAGCCAGGTAGTGGTGGCGCATGCCTTTAATCCCAGCACTCAGGAGGCAAAGGCAGGTGAATGTGAGTTTGAGGCCAGCCTGGTCTATAAGAGCTAGTTCCAGGACAGATTCCAAAGCTACAGAGAAACCCTGTCTCAAAAAACAAAAAACAAAATAACAAAAAAATGTATTTGCCCCATTAAATGAGTGTTTTGCCTATCTGTATGCATATATATACACCATGTTTATGTCTAGTACCTGCAATGGTCAGAAGAGGGCAGCAGATCCTCTGGAACTGGAGTTACAGATGGTTATGAGCCACCAAGTAGGTGATGGGAACTGAACCCAGGTCCTCTGCAAGAGCAACAAGTGCTCTTAACCTTGGAGCCATCTCTAGTCCCAAAATGTAGTTCTTAATATAAAAATAAACAGGCACGTGCATCTAATTAGTATGCAATTTTTTTGTCTTTAATAAGTGGTGAGAATTATGTATAACAAGGAATTGTTTTAAAATAAAAGTTTATGACTTATCAGTAAATGCTTTGTTTGTATGACTGCATATACAAATATACCTGCAGTCACATAAAATTTCTTAGACAAAGCTAAACCTGATGACTTAGACTTACAATTAGAGATACTGAGATAAGGACATAGCAGATTATGAGGGAATTCTCCAAGTAGAATTGCAATGAAAATACATTATTACTTGATCTTAATATAGTTTAAATATTTATACATCAAAAATAATTTAAAAATGAAACATTTAAATTTTAACTCTACTATCAAAAGACTTCAATAAGTCAGTAACATTGAAAAATCCTTGACAGATGAGCAAAGGTTAAGAAATTCTACCCATGTAAAAATGCACATGACTATTAAAACAAGAAAGATGCTGAACCTTGCCTGTAATCAAATTAAAATGTCATGTCATGTCTTACTGGTTGGTAGTATAAAGCATATAATGCCCACTGTTTCCTGGCTTATGATAACCCAGGTAATATTTTGCAATGCTAATTGCTTATAAGTTGACTCAAATCTTCTAGGAGTTAGATATTAAGGCCTTGTTTTTAAACATTCTTGTACAGTGTCGTTTCCCTTCTAAAAGTCTTCTGGGAGCATACATATCAGGAACTAAATGTAGTGGCACTATCCTGAGCAGAAACACACATGATTATAACTTTCTACAGTGTCGAAAATTATGGGCTGACAATCAATTCACAAGCTCTATCAGTTTTGTCGGTCACAATTTGTTGGTAGCCCTGATTTCCTGCAGTAGCTGACCTTTGCGGAAACACAGGTTCCTTATTGTGATTGTACCTACTAACATTGAACTCTTAGATCATAATTCTCTCTCTCTCTCTCTCTCTCTCTCTCTCTC
>LOJH01001037.1:30696-44837 GCA_001685095.1 Ellobius talpinus | reverse complement strand
GAGAGAGAGAGAGAGAGAGAGAGAGAGAGAGGGAGAGAGAGAGAGAGAGAGACTAACTATGTAGTCAAGGAAGGATGACTTTGTATTTCTGATCTTTCTGCCTCCATTTAAGGCTGGGATTACAGGCATGTTTCCACCATGTCAAGTTTATAGTTCTGGGAATTGAACCCAGGGACTTATGTACACTAGACAAGTTCTCTTCCAACTGAGCTACAGCCCCCACCACACATACACTATTTTGAGGAGGGGTATCATATTGTTTGCATTTTCAAGTTGTTAGAGTTTAGACTGGAATTCATTGTAAATGGAAACTTGATGTCACCACTGAAAATATAAAAATAGCATCACTCACCATTCATGGGCTTTCTAGAAACAAACACAATTTAAATCAAACATATACATAGCTAATTAAGAGTATATCATGTACCTTATGCATGTTATCTCATGATTAATGTATTATATAGTACCACACTTACAAAGTGAAACTCCTGGTTTTATGGATGGAAACTCAGGTTCTTGAGAAACCAAGTAACCCCAGGGGAAGGGGTATTTCAGATAACCAAACTGCCTGTGAGCTTGTTTCCAAACAGAGCATATAAAGAGAAGTTCATGACACTAAAAAGCAGAACAGAGGGTTTGGTTGGAAATGATGAACTTTGAAAGGAGATCTATGTGTTATTCAACTGTTTACTTTGGATATGAAATAAAAAGTAAACAAATAGGGAAAACCAAAACTCCAGACTCCGAATATTTAGGTGTCATTCCTGCACTTGGGGGATGAAACGGGAAGATTGTGAATTTAAGACCAGCCTGAACTATGAGACCCTGTCTCAAAAAACTAAAACAAAGCAAAGTAAGACCAAAGCAGAGAACAGCCCCTGTACAACAGAAGCCCTCTTCTGGGAGCAAATAGAAGCATCTGCCCTTGAAGGAGGAGTCAGCTGACCCTCGGCTTTCCATTCACCTCACCCACTGGCTGCACGTGGCAGTGGCCTCACCTTGCCTCAGGACAGGAAATGGGCCTGGAGAGACCAAGAAGGAAGGGAAAGAACCAGGTTTTGGTTCTCTCTCAGCTATAGCTTATTAGCTGAAGTAAGTTCATTCATTTCCCTTATTTCCTGGAATGGCGGGTGGGGAGGCAAAGACCTGATGGAAGCCCGTGGGAACAGTTCTAGGCCATTTCATGGTTAGAAAACTCACAGGTAAGCAATGTGGAGGGCACTGGCCATGCCTCTGTGTCATACATGCACTGGACAGCCAAAGCTACTGCATGCCAACGCAAAACAGATGTCTGAGTACTAATACAAAAAGGAAACACACAGGCCCCCTGACTAGGCGGGGATTTCTCTTGATGACTTGGAAGAAGGACAAAAAGGTAGGTGGCATACAGTATGCCAAGAATGGACAGGGAGAGTAGCTGCTGAGTGGGCCTGGCTTTGAACCTGCTGGCGCCACCTCAGTTCTATGGAAGCCTGTGAAGGCCATTCTGAGTTCCTGTCTGGAAGAACCCATGCATGTGTGCTGCACGCTGGAAGGTGAGCTGCCTTTGGCAAAGACGTAGGGTCCCCTAGGCCTGTGACGGTGTAATGAGGTCAGAATGAAGATTCTACTCAGAGAGCAGCTCTAGAAACTGCCTTTCCATTTTGTGTCTCTGTAATATAACCGTCCTGTACCTTGTGTCCTATATAATGTCTTGTACCTCTTCATCTCTCCTCTTGGGCACTGACGGCCAGCTAGGAATATGAGTAAGTAATGAAAATGTTAGTGCCTCCTAAAAACAATTCCTTCCCATGAATGGTGTCCAGTTTCTGTCCACACATCTGAACAAAGTGGCAGTCCCTGCCGGGCTCTGCTAACCTCTACTCACTTAGTGGACTTCCGAACTTGTCCATCAGTGCACAAGTCTTCCTTGAGGACGAAGATTAAATTAGACAATGACAATTTCTGATATTAAGAACTGTGATTTTAAAAGCTAATAGTAATATATATGACTGAAAGGAAAGACTACAAATTACATATATATATATATGTATATATATTTACATACACATGCAAACTATAGAATACACATACCCCTCAAAATATGGCCATAGTCAGTATCTGGCGGTAAGATTATAGATAAGATACCTGTAACCAGTTGTTTGTTTATTTTTTGTGTTCTATATTTTCTGTACAGTTTATAAGGAACCTTTCTTATATAAGCAGATAAATTTTAATAATTAATTTAAAAATACTGGATCTGCCCCTTGCTAGTCCAGAAGTTAGCACCTTGAGTTTGTGCTGAAAGTTCCTCTCTCAAGGGTCCCTTCAGGAAATCAGGGATGCCCCTCCCCTCCAAATAAAACCTGAAATTTCTCAGTAGCTGACTTTGAGGTTCAAGTGGGAGGTGATTGCTCAGGGACCCTTGCTATGCATTTAGTGTAGAAAAGGGTCTTCTCAGCCGATCACTTGTCCTCGTCTTACCCTCATTTCCTCACGTCCCTGTCAGCATATAGCTGTGGTCGGCCAGATGTGCACTTGTTCCCTGGTTCCACAGTGTTCCCGCCACGGACTCTTTGCCAAGTCATTAGCCTTTGCATACCAGTCCTCCATGTGTAAACTGACAGGCATAGTAAGAGGGGGAATTGAGATGGTGCCCCTTGGCTTGTGTTGGCACAGCCATGCCAGGTTGGCTGCTTCCTGCCCATTGGCTTCTCCTCATCTTTTCCACCTACCACATGGGGAACTTTGTTCTGAGTTAGTTGGCTCTAAAAGCCCAAACCATACAGCGGGAACTGTGCCCTCCAGAATGGCCCCGAGAGCACTCAAACACAAAGAAGGCTTAGAACATAGTTTCTGCTTACCTGCTGGCACATGGCTGCCTTTCTGAAGAGATGGCAGAGCCTTCAGAGCTTAGAAGATGTCTCTGGCCAGGAATCCCTTAGGAGCCTGGCTGTGCCTGGTGCCTGCTTCTCTCTGTAAGCCAGTGATCTCTTTAAGCTGGGCCTCTGGCTTCTCTGACTCAGAATGTCTTAGGTCATCCCTGAGCCAGCCTTCCCCTCCCCACCTTCCCTACTTCTACCTGTTTCTCTGGGTTTGTCATCCTTGACTGCCCAGCATCGTCAGCCCCGCCCATCTCCATCATTCTCTCCTACACACACACATGCACACGCACACACCACATAGGTCTTATCTGAGGAAAGAGTTCCTGCATTGCAACTTGGGGCCAGAATGCCTTCCCAGTGACTCTTGGAACAAACCCAGGCTTTCCAAACTTTAGTTTTGGTTGTTTACAATTCAGAAAGCCAGCCCACTCTTCTTTGTCCTTCCTGTCTACTGTGGCATTCAGTTCTCTGGCTGCTGGTCCCCAAACCTCCCTGGTCTTCCAGATAACATGCTTCCCCTGATGGTTGTTACATTTTATGATAAAGGTCTGCTCATCTTCCCTAGACCGATAGCTGTGTAGCTGCTAGCAGGATCTCTAGCAGAGAACCAGAGTGATTGGCACATAGTAGGACCTCAACAAATGCCATGTGAATGAACAAGCAACACAATCATAGTATACACAGGGGACTTAGAGCAAGCCAGCATTTCAGGTGGACAGCCAGCCAAGCCACCAGCCTTCACACACCCTGGCATCACGCCTAGTCTGACTCTGGAGCATTCAGATAGCCTTCAAGCTCCAACAGGCAGGCGGGTCTTCCTGCAGTGTCCCAAGTAGGAGGGTGTGTGCCAGCCACATCTTGAAGGGAGTGAGTAACTACCCAGGCAGCGCTTAGCTTTAAATCATGGCTTACACTGTGGTCATCTCCTGAATCTCCCTGCTTAAAATGGAAAGTGACATTACTCATGACGAAGAGCAGACAATAAAATGATCATCTAGGTGGGGCCGGACACAACGGTGTGAGTGTCCCTGATGATGGGTGAGTGCATCTGCCCTGACAGTTCAGTCACAGAAGGGCTTTGAGTTACACTTCCAAATTAGCTCATCACTCAGCGCCTTGCTCTCTGGAGTGTCAGGCGACATCTTGTTCCTCAGCTATGGCAGGCTTGATGGGAGGAATGTTCCTGAATCAGGGTCAGAAGGTGGGAGAGTAAAGCTGGCGCTCAGTCTCAGCTCTTGAAGTTCCTATCTCAGTGACCCTGAGGAAGTTAGCAGCTCCACCTCTACCCCACCCGCTCAGGCTCCTCATCTGTGAAATGATGGAAATGACTGTACCTATTCCAGGGTCACTGGGATAAGGTAAGAAAATCTCTGGAGCACTCCTACTCCAGTGTCTGGTGTATGAGTGACATTACCACTGCTGGTGGCTACCACTGTTGGCTACGTTCTCTTGCTGTCCATTCTCTTCCAACAGCCGCCACTGCTTCTCCATCTACATGCTTTCCTTCCTTCCTTCATGCTGCTTGCCCTGCGGAAGTCAGTTTCTGTCTCTAAGATCCTCTGGAGCTCAGGCCATATCCCAGCCTCCCTCCATGGTCACCAGTCCTCATTTTCAAGGGGTCTTTCATTCTGTAGAAGCCTGTCAGCTTGTATATCAAGACCTCAATCTGATACCTGACCTGTCACCATTTCTTTCCATTTTCAGAATCCACGACCCCATACAGCATGAAATAAAATGCATGAGAAGAAATCAGTCTGGTTTTCACAAGCTCTCACAGACAGAGTGGACACGAGGGCCTAAGGTTATCAGGGTTCAACGCTGGATTCCAGGGCTGTAGCAGATGCTAATACATGGAGGTAGACAGTGGAGTGGAACAGTGCCTACTTCTACAAGAGCTAGGCATTGGGCCACCTGGTAACAGAAAAAAAAGCACTACAAATGTAATATTTCTATTAGGAAAAACATATGACCATCTTTATAATAATACTTTTGTCAGTGAGTTCCTTATAGATTTATGTTTTTCTCAAGATGAATGCTATTTGCCTACAGCAGGTTATGCACAGGCAAAGGCATAGATGTGTTGAGACTCTGCACAGTATAGCTCTAGACACTGAACCAGGAGCATAGCTATCCTCAAGTCTTCTAAGGGCTGGGAGAGCTCCCGCCATTGGCCACCTGGGACTACATTAACCTGACAGCCATCTCAGGGCAAAGCCTGCTCACTCATGACTCCCTTTCTCAGCGCATTGAATGTGGAGCCTTCTCTGTCCTGAGCACATTGCTGTATAGCATGGAAGGTATTGTCAAAATAAATGAAGGACGTGGGTTCTAAGCCCTGTGTCTTAGGACTTTAACCACGGTGGAAGATTAATAATATGCACAAATAATTCTCAGAGGGGAAATGTGACAGATGTCACAAATAATGCATCTAGGTATTTAATTTTGTTTCTTGAGACGGGGTCTCCCCGTGTCACCTACACTGGTCTGGAACTCTCAGCCTTTCCTGCTTAGCTTCCCAAATGCTGGCATTAGAAGCATCTGCCACCACACTCCACCTGGCGTCTAGCTTTTATTTTGTTGCTTGTCTGTTTGCTGAGGGTCTCATATAACCAGGCTGGCCTCAAACCTGCTGTGTAATTGAGGCTGGCCTTGAACTCCTGATCCTCCTGCCTTTACCTCCCGAAGGCCAAGATTATAGACATGTTCCACCCAACCTGGTTTGATGAGGTGAGGGGGTTTGAACCCAGAGATTCATGTATGCTAGGCAAGCACGTTATAGACTGAGCCGCATCCTTGGTCTCTAGTTTTAACAGGAGTTCTCACAGGCACCTGTCAGGGTGGCTATTTGAGGAGTAAGGTAGCTTGAGCTGGTGTGTAAACATGATTAGGGTCTCAAGCCACTAAGAGTGGCAGGTGCATCAGGCAAAGGTCATTATGAAGTAAGAAAAAGCACCTGGGAAACATGAGAAACAGGAAACTGTCAACTTTGAGGCATTCATGAGTCCACGTTGTGTGGGTGTGATTAGGGTCGAAAGACCACTTATAGCCAGATTTGACACCCCGCCGCCTGTCGGTACCTCGGCTTGGAAATGCCCTAATTATCTTTATGTGACAGAACTCTTGGCTTCCCAAGCTCTTCTTGCCCAATATTTCAAATCTTAGTAAATGTCCCCAGTGCCTCAGCCTGAAACAGAGAATCTCATCTCTTCTCATCCAACTTGTCAGCAAGTTCTACCTCCAAAACATGTGATCATTCTGACTTGTCTGCCTTCTCCACGACTGCTACCTTGTCCAGAGCCACTTGGCTCCAATCCTTGTGCTCCTCAGTCAATTTTCTTGAGACAGTTTATGTCCTCTCACTTGCTCGAGATGCTCTTGTCAAAGTTGGAGGTGTAGCTCTGCGATGGGGTGGGTGCTTAGTGGACCTGAGTGGCTCCTGGACTCTCCCTACCCTGCTGTTCTCCTCTCCCCCATTGCCCACAGTACTCCACCCCTCCTGCAGCTTTCCTTGCCTTCCCAGAATGCATCTAGACAGTTGCTCTTACCTTTGCCCCAAACACTATTCCCTGAACTCTAGATATTCTTTGTCCCTTAGATCTCTGCTTGTCAACCTCCTGTCACTCAAATGTCAGTTTTGATGCCACAGTTTCAGAAGGGTCTTCCTTGATTCTGAAGTTCCCAGGAAGCCTCAGGGGATTCATTAGTTACTCAGAGGCATATCCAATTTCAGAAGCTCTGGCTCAGCAGAACGTAGAATTCCTGAAGGATAAATGCTATGAGGTTGGCAGGCTCCATAGGACAGAGAAGAGAAGTGTCCCTCAGAGGGATGGGGTTCCGAGGCCACAGAACAGTCAAGGGCAGTGAGCACCTTCACCATGACAGCCTTGATGAAACAGCTCTCAAGCTAGCAAGACCATTTGTGCGCCCTCCCTTTTCTGGGTTGTTGGTAACTTGGACACGCTTGCCTCCTGTGCCACAAGACCAGGCTCACTCACACTGGCTTCAGGAATTACCATTGGCTCTCCCGGGTCTTCTTGGAACACCAGCCCATTTAGGTGGTTCCTTATAGAGGAACCACAAGCCTGGCAGACTTCAGGAACACGCTCTTCTTTATTCTATTTTGCTGTTTGAATAACTTTCAATATTTCTGTTTTCCCCTGAGCACAAACTTTGGCCAGAGGGACTTTCTGTTTTCCTGCCTTCTCTGTGTTTTTGCTTCATGTCAAGAGGAAGGATTTTGGCTCTGAGCTTCTCTGTCCAGCAGACAGGTAGAAACCTGATGAGTCTTCCTGGTTGTTTTGTGAGTTCCTCTTTATGCCTCCTCATGACCTTTGCCTTTGCATTTTCTCAACATGGAGCTGTCTATGGCAGAGCTCTGTCTTCAGACCTGCCACTGGCGTTTGTCTTCTTTGAGTGCTCACACACCTCCCCATTCTCTTGCTCTCTCTCATATTTAGTCTAGAACTCTTACATGGCCAATAAATGATGATGGTGGCCAGAACAAAGAGCTGCTTGTTTGTGACAGCCCAGGATGGCTTTGAACTCTCAACCTTTTGCCGCCACCTCCCAAGTGCTGAGGTTATAGACCTGCATCAACATACCTGGAGTCCTATAACTGTTCTTACCTATACTCTTGATAGTCAATATGTTAACATTTTGACACAGGCTTTCTTTCCTTTTAGTTAGTAGACTTGATTTTTTTTTTAAAAGAGTAGATTCAGAGTCACAGCAAAACCAAGCAGAAAGTACAATCAGTACCTTCCAGCCCTCCACAATGCCTCTGTCATAGTCACCACCTTCAGCTAGAGTGGCACATTTGTTAAAATCCATGAACCTATGCTGACAGCACGTTGCCTCCTGGGTCCAGAGCTATGTGTTGGCTCTTGGTGTTGTACCGTCCGAAGGTTATAACAAACATAATGGTACTATCTATGCTTACAGTGTCAAGCAGCTGGTTTCCCTACTTGAGATTGTCTACAGATCCACCATTCCCTCTTTCCTAGCTGGCCATGGACATCTTTCTGTCTCCATGATTCCGTCTTTCCCAGATAACCATGCGGTAGAGATCAGACAACCCGTGGCCTTTGGTTGGCTTCTCTCGGTTGTGTGTCTTTAAGGTGTTTCCACATTTTCTTGTAACGTGATAGCTCATGACATTTTAGTGCTAAGTAGTATTCTACCATGTGGACCTTTTGTAGCTTTTTTAACTCCACTTCCTGGACTGGCTAGCGGGGTAGCAAGCAGAAAGAATTCACAGTAATAGCCATTATGGATATTTAGTGAGTACTTAGTACCAGGTACTCTTTCAAGTGCCCTTCAGCACATCGTCCTTTTTAAGCCCATGACATAAGTGCTATCCTCAGTCTTACTTTACAGATGAGGACTGAGACCCAGGAGTTATTGTTCAAGGCCATGTGACCAGGAAGGGGTCTCCCTGGGACTTCAACCCAGAGATTCTGACCTCAGATCTTAAGACAGATGTATATTTCACAAGAGGGACATGGTCAGAGAAATGTGTCACAGGGATGCTCTGTCATGTAAGCGACATAGACGCTACTTGTACAAGCTGAGATGCTTACAACATCCTGGGCTTTATCATCCTCTGAGACTGCCTTTGTACAACAGCCACGTTCATCCCATGGAGCTCAGGACTGCATTTGATGTGCGCCCTCCCTAGAAGGAAAGCATCGTTCTCACACCATCCCCAGAGGTTGCCTCTTATGAATGTCAATCTTTGTAGGTAGGGCCATTGAAATAGTAACAGTGTCTTCCCTTTCTAATGAGAAATTCAGAGCACCATGATGCTCAGAAATTATCAGTGCCTCTCCAGTGGGCTGTGAAGCTGGAGCTGTGAGCCTTGAGTCTAGAGGGTCAACCTTAGTCCAGAGAGAGCAGTGACCACTGACTAATCACTCACCCAGTGGATCATCCCATCCATGGGCACAATGACCCTCTGAGGAAGCAAGCAGATGTGCCCTAGAGCCTCACAGTGCTCCCCAACATTCCTCCCCGTATTGCATGCTGGGCACCCTACCAGCAATGGGCCAGCAGGTTCAACCCCACGTGCCTGGATCTGTCTGTATCTGGATGGCAGCTGTATGGGAGCTGCCTTTACCATGGCCCTATCAAAGTGCATTCACACGCGTACACACTCATGCACACACACACAGATACACACACACACACAGACACGCATGCGAGTTTACCCCAGCTCCAGCAATGGGTGGTTTAGCCTGGGCAGATCTGCTCACTCCCTGTCCCCTCCACTTCCTTCTGCCCTGGATTTCCAGACAGAATCAAAAATGGGTTCCCATCAAGTAAGGTTTTTTTCCTTTGGTGTCATTTTCCATTTATAGCTGGTCTTCTCTTGAAAGGCTCCATCCTTCCTCCGTCTTTTTTTCTCTTTCCTTTGGGGGATTCAGGATAAACGCTTGGATTTTTTTTTAAATCTTGTGGTCAGCTGGCTAACCAGTCATTCGTTCAGAATGTCTCCAGAAAACCAGTGGTTACCTTTACAGACATTTACGCTAATTTCCACGGCTTCTGAGACTTCCTGGCCTGGTGCCCACAGATTCATGTGAACTGCTAAGCAGAAGTGGTCCACTAGCCTGGTAGGTCCTTCCCTGTAGGCTCAGCCTGGGAAATGGGGGATAAGAATGGTGCTAACAGCAGATACTGATGGGGCGGTGAGGCTCATCCGTTCCCACACCGTGGGGCTCTAGAGGAAGAAGTGATCTCAGGAATATGAAGACCACTATCAACCACACCCATTGGGGGTTTGCTCGCTGACTTTGCTGGCCTTGTGTTTCAGTTTCATCAGCCTTCCTCTGGACCCTTAGATCCTGCTGTAATTTGAAATGTGAAATGTCTCCCTTAGTCTTGTGTGTCTAAACATTTGACCGCTTATAAAATCTTTAGGTGAAGCCTTGCAAGAGGAAGGGGGCCTCCTTTGGGGCTGGCCTTTGAGGTTTCCTGGCTGTTCTGCCCCTATCACCTCTTAGCCTCCTGACTGCTGACAGAATATAAACGAGCTGCCTCACACTCCTGCCGCCATGCTGGAATGGATCCCTTTTTAACCCCGAGTCCAAAGTGAGCCCTTCCTCTCTTCAGTTGCTCTTATCAGGTGTTTGGTCACAATGACAAGTGACGAGTACAGCTATACTCCATGGCCTCCTGGAACCTTTCCATCCCTCTGATGCCCTGAACACTCTTACAGCTAATTCACCTACTCTCCTCCCTCTGCCCCAGCCAGCTGTGGCATTACAACCGCACAGTCCCGTCTGCCTCTCCTCCACAGTGCTGGTCAGAGGTTAAATTTCTACTTTATTTGATTTTCCAGTCAAGGTCTGGATGTCTTCTAGACAGTAACACCAAGGAAGCACTCCTGGCTGTGGCAACCTCTCCTCACACTTTCCCATGCTGTACTGAACTGTTCTGTTTGCCCTGTCTAACTCTCAGTCTGTGCATTTCCTGAGGGTGGTGTCCAGGTCTTTTCCTCACCCTGTGCTCAGCTCAATAAATATCTGGTGAGTCTGGTGAGTTGGGACTTCAAAACGGGCACCTGAAATGTTGGAACTTTCGATGAAGCCATTCTACAAAACACAGTCCTCTTCCAGATGTCTTGGAAAGCAGGGTGGTTTTAGAAAGAATGGTAGCTTTCTTAAAAAGCTAGGTTTACTGGTGGTGAAGAGAGAGATAGCCTGCTGAGCCATGGGACTAGGACACACAGTTTCTCTAAGAAGCATCAGTTTTACAGTTATGAATCTCAGATCTCTGGCTCTCTGAGGTCCTGGAATCTAGGGAGGGTCCGGGCACAAGTAACTAATGAACACTCACTGGACTTTGTATGGAATTTGCTTCCTCACAGCCCTTGGTCTCACCTGGGTCATTTTCATGTTTTTCTTGCATGACATTATCTAGTTCATCTGCCAGTACTGTCATCTCTGTCTTCTACTCTGTGCATACTGAGGCCAGGCTAGGACAGCCTGGGTCCATCCCTCTGTCTGGCAAATGGGCCCCTGCATGAGAAAAAAAATGGTAAAGGAGGCTCTGTTTCTGTCAGGAGGAAGAGCAGGAAGAGCAGGGCAAGGCGTCTAGGCAGGAGCCGAGGGTTACAGGCCTGTGGCTCACTCGGAAGCGTTTATGGACTTAGTGCCAGGGAACCACAGACTGCCACATCCAAAGGGTCCCAGCCTCAGCTCTGCTCTTGGAGCTCCAGGGAAAACAGTTGGGTTTTTTTTTCCCATGCTGGCTCCTCCCTCCTATCACAATAGACCTTGAGCATGGTCCTTTGGGCCTGATTAGCCCCCTTTAGCTAGAAGGAAGCCACTTCGGAACTGTGAGGAGTAAATTGTAAATTTAACAGTCACAAGGTGGCACAGATTAACGCCTGGACTGCAGTAAGCAGTTAGGGTGTTGGGAGATGTCCAAGTACTTCACAATACAAACTCCTGCCCAACTAGCCTGCGCAATGTGTAAAGTGATGCTATCACAGCTTGACCTCCTTAAAGACACTCTCTAGCACATTCCTGTCACACAGTAGGTCCTCAGGAACTACTTCTGCAGAGTTAAGTGGATAGAAAACCTCAGCCCCAGGCACACTGTGCTCACATGCGATGTTTAGTGTGTAACATTGTTCTGTTCTGCTTTGATTTCTGGACCCACTTCCTTTATATCCAAAGTTATGGATTTTCTTCCTGGCCATTAACAAATCAAAGTCACCAAGAACTCAATCCTGGAGAGGAGCCCTGCCCGACCTGAAAATACAGCATGAATGTCGAGAGAGAATACCTTGGGTTCTCGGTGGCTTCGGCCTCAGAAAAGCAAAGGTTTGTTGATGTTAGTGTTGGTGGGAGAGCTAGCTGCCTTTGAAAAGCTGAAAAATCAGGCTCCTCCTTTGACTGGGTTGGAATCGGGGTGGGTGCAATAGAGCCTAGGGCCAGAAGAGGGCGACATCAGACAAGTGTGCTGCCACCTCCACAGTGAGACTTGAGTTCTTGGCACTTGGTCTCCTGGGTTCTTTTTTTTTCTCTGAATGCTTTTGTGTTCTCTGCAGAGAGCAGAGAGGGTTTCTCCAGTCTATGCCAAAGATAATTCTGTGAAAAAATAATTAAGCAGACTTCACAGGTTAAATACTAAATCCCAGGGATATTGTCATGTCCACAAAACACTTCAATGGACTTGAATCTTGATGGCCCTGAACTCTGTGAACAAATGACAAGCCACACTCTAACAGTCCAAACATGCCGTGAGGAATCAGAGTCACATTCGTGTATTGACTGGGTGTAGATGACAGTCCGGTCAGACTGAGAAGGTAGACTGTTACTTTATGACCTTGAGAAGCAGTTCCATCTTTAATCTTCCCCATTATCAGGTTAATCAGAATTACTTTTGCATAAATACATCCTCTACAGCCTACATCTTAATTAAAAAGAAAACAGCGCAGTCATGAAGTTGGAATACTTAAAAACCCTTGTCTGCGTTTTCCAAACTTGCTTGGGGTCTATTTTCTTCCCTGCACTGCTCATTCTCAGTACTTCATTGAAGAGTGGACGCATCCAAGGAACCTTTTTGGGAAACAGCCTGCTTATGTGTGGAACCATTGTGGGCAAGCCGGTGTTAAGACTTTCTCCCGCAGAACCACTCATGCCAATTCCCTAAGATGCGCTGTGAAAATCGCTGCAGAACTGTTTGCAGGAGAAAAAACCTGAAGCCATGATGCATCAATAGTGGAGGGATAAAATAAGCTTTACCCAAGGCAATGGTAGACATATACGAGCACTTCAGAACAGAGAAATGGAATCTTTATAGCAGCGTGTTTGGGATTATCTCGCAACTTTAGAAATCACCTGTGCATTAAGGACATGGAAAGAAATCCAAAGACGTGAATTACTCAAATGAGATGGATGGATGAGGAGAGTTCAACTTTAATTTGTTATTCTCCACATCTCTAGCTCTGAGAAGTTCGCTGCCATTTCTGGATGTCCTGACTCTCCCTACAGCCCTGTATGCAAGTCCCTGCTACCTGATGAATTCTCCCAGGGTCCTTGTGCCTGTCCCCCTCTCAGCTTCTTATCTGAGCTTCCCAAAGGAAGTCAACATCATGGCCAGAACTTTGAATCTTATCCCCAGATACTCCTCCCTTCTCTTGTCTCTCCAGTAACTCTGGCTTGTGACTCTTTCTCTTAACACTCTACCCTGGTTGCTATTCCTTCAGCCACTCTTTGAAGTATGGTAGCCCCAGGGACCCATCCTAGGGTCTTTATTATTATACATGTTCTCACTGAGTGCCCTTGTTCACCCCAGAGACAACCATGTCTCCCAGATTCCGTCCTGCCCCTCACCCTAATCCCCCAGAGTCACAATTCCCACCCACTCCAAGGAGCCTTCCCAGGCAGGTCTAAGGAGGGTGTTAAGAGAATACCATGAAGAATACCATGGTCATCAGGGACTCACTCCTGAAAATACCCCACAGCCCTCCCCTTCTTGCCTTACTCTCTTGATTGATGGCAGTTCAGTGCTTGCAAAGTCACCCACGGTGCAGATGTAGCCACATTTCCTGTCTCACAGGCATCTGGTCAGGGTGCCACCCATCACATCTTCCTGCCTGTCATTACTGTCATGGCTCAGGTCAATGAATTCCCGATGTACCAGCGAGGTTGCTTCTACATTTTCTCTTCTTCTCCTTCCTCTTTCCTCCTCTACAGCACTGCCAGCCTTTCCTTGTAAACCACTGATCTGATCATGCCTTACCGTTGATCAAATCTCCACTGTTGTTTATCGTTGCCTAGAGACCCAGCCCAAACTTCGCAACTTGACTTGAAAGAATACAGAAATCTTTATTTATTTAAGCAACAGACTAGATACTAGAGGTGAGTGAGGCCTTAGAGATACCTCTGTGATTAACTCTGGTCCTTGCGTTGAAGGGACCACATTGTAGCAAGAACACACGCGCTCTCTCTCTCTCTCTCTCTCACACACACACACGCACTCACATGCATTCACACACATGAATAAAGAGTAAGACTGACAGGCAAGATTCCTCAAAGAGTGACACACAAGCCAAGGCCAGAAGGAAAAGAAGGGGTAGGGTGCAGAGAGCCACATTCATGGCATTTACTGTTTCCAGAAGGGTGGGGACTTTTTGACTGCACTACTCACAGTGGGGACCCTCCTGGACATTTGGGTGCTAATGCCTGGCACACAGTAAGTTAACAAACTCATAAGACACACTATAGAGATGGCTCAGCAGTTAAGAGCACTGGCTGCTGCTCTTCT
>LOJH01001036.1:34955-55379 GCA_001685095.1 Ellobius talpinus | reverse complement strand
CGGACGAGCACGAGGCCTTCTGCGCCAGCGAGTTTGGTGAGCTCACCCACCCTGCCGGGAACCCGCGCGCCCCTCCCCACCCTAGCGCTAGTTGTAATACTTTTCTCCAAATCCCGTTTCCCCAAAGTAGCCGTGAACGGAATCGTGCACGACGTGGACGTGCTGGGCGCGGGCCTGCGGCTGGTGACTCTACTGGTGGACCCCGACGGGCTGTACAAGTTGAGCCGCCTCTACATCACTCCCGACGACTTTTTCTTCCGCGTGCACATACTAGCCCTGGACTCTTCCAATTGCCATAAGCCGTGCCCAGAATTTAAGCCTGGTATCGAAACTGACCCAAAAGACCAGCTCATACGTGTCTTTTATTTAGTTTTTCGAGACAGGGTTTCTCTGTAGCCCTGGCCGTCCTGGAACTCACTTTGTAGACCAGGCTGGCCTCGAACTCACTGAGATCCGCCTGCCTCTGCCCCCCTCACCCCAATGCTGGGATTAAAGGTGTCCTTTATACTGCTGTTGGGGACCTAAATGCTGCAGCCCGGCTTCTCTTGGTCACCACACCCCCTAAGCCCCCCCAAAAGACTAGGAATTGAGCAGGGCCTCACACACACTAGGCAAGATTGTCTGAGACAGCCTGTTGATATGGAGCCCAGGCTGGCCTCGAACTCATGGCAATCCTCCTGCTTCAATACATGCTGGGTTACTGGTGGGGCTCAATCCCAGCTTTGTGGGACAGCAGTAACCAATAGAATTTAGATTACAGCACATTTCAGCTCTCCCATAAATATGAGAAGAGCGATTGGCACAAAACAGGCCAGGATTGGTAGTGTATATCTGCAACTCCAGCACCCAGGAGGGATTTGGAGGCAGGAGGAGCATAACTTCAAGGTCATCCCACATATATAGAGTTCAAGGTCAGCTTTGGCTAATATATCTCTTCAAAAGGAAGCAAAAAAAACCACCAAAAAACAATAAACGGTGGGCATGGTGGTGCATGCCTTCAGTCTCAGCACTCGGGAGGCAGAGGCAAGTGGATCTACAGAAGTTCGAGGCCAGCTTGGTACCAGGACAGCCAGGACTACACAGATAAACACTACCACGAAAAATCAACTGGGAACAAACCAAAACAAAAAAAAAAACCCAAAACGTCCCAAACACTGACATGTTAACACATAGATTCCTGACAAAACACCATTTTCAAAAGTGACTAAGGGGTTCTACTGCACAGCACTGAATTGAGAAAGGCCTTTTTGGGGTTGGTGGCAGTGTTGGGGATACCTGTTCTTCATTTCTTCCTAGAGATGTTCTGGGCTTTCTTCTTGTAATGTTGGCTGTCTGCAGGTTATCTTTTCTATAGACTTTCCACCTGTTGCCTATAGGTTAGATAAGTTACCACATGACATAGAGTCAAGCTCAGGGGCTGGAGAGATGGTTCAGTGGTTAAGAGCATTGACTGCTCTTCTTGAGGACCTGGGTTCAATTCCCAACACCCATATGGCAGCTCACACCTGTCACTTCAGTTCCAGGGGACCTGATACAACACAGACACACCTGCAGACAAAACACCAATGAACATAAAATAAATTAAAAAGAATCAAGCTCAGATTTCACTGTTTCTTGGCATTTAAATGACCTCGTTTCTTTTCGGGTTCTTTTGTTCAGGAAGCCGGTATATTGTGATGGGTCACATCTACCATAAGAGACGGCAGCTCCCTACTGCTCTGCTCCAGGTCCTGAGAGGGCGCCTGCGTCCAGGAGACGGACTGCTCAGGGGTAGCAGCAGCTACGTGAAAAGATTTAACCGAAAACGGGAGTGGCAAGTTCGAGATGCCAGCCACGCTCGGTGCATTTGAACAGATCAACTCGACACTTGTGCATCCCAAGAGCCTTGGAACTCGGCAGTAAGATGGAAGGTCGGTCTGCACATAGTGGGGGTCCTGCTACTTGAAACTGGGCCCACAGCTAGCTACCTTAAGAACTACATGTGCAGCTTAACTCTGAAGCTGTCACTTAACAAAATGCTGACAAGGTATGCTCCACAGTACAGTGAGTGGTAAAGTTACTCACAGCAGTGACACACAGTGACACACACAGCTCCGACCTGACTTGACCTGCCAGGTCAACAGATCACACCACTTCGTGTTGTTTTTAAGTTATTTTAATTTAATGCATTTCTTCCCCAGTAGAAATAGTTCACAAACATTTCTTCAATTTAAATATACAACTTTGAATAGTACCTATCATGTGTCAAGCCAGATTTCGTATTTAAAGCATTGGGTTTTGAATTCCACATGAGTAAACATCCCCATCAGAATTCATTTACATATGAAGTGTCAGAGGCGACACTAAGGTCAGAGCCCAGGCTAAGTATGAAAATTATATATCTCAAGGGCCAATTCAAGCAAAACATCATTCAAAGTGTTTTTGATGTACCCCTGTGTACTGTCATGCCTCCTTGCTCCCAATAACTTGTTTTGTGTCAAACTGGCTTCTATTCCAGCATGTTTTCTGGTGTATCTGATGTCATTTTTCTGTTAAGACCCAGTATCACCATTGTGTTTGTAAAGCAGTAAATCTTGCCTTGAAATCAGATCTTGGATGCACCTGGCTTTTTTTCCCCCTCAGTGATCCTAAACATTGAGAAAAAGCCTTTCTAAACTTCCTTCCCAAACCCTGGAAGCAGTGCTCACTAGTGACAGTGCAAAGGCTAGTGTAGGAGCCATTTGTTTGCTTGAGTAAATCACTTTATACGCGAGTCCATAAGGACATACTGTCTTTCCTTTCAGATGACCAGGCTGTATTTCAGTTACTCTCAGAATAAACACCAAGAATGCATGAATTGCTGGGCAGTGGTCCCAGCACTCCGGAGGCATAGACAGGCAGATCTCTGTGAGTTCGAGGTCAGCCTGGTCTATAGAGTGAGTTCCAGACAGGCTCCAAAGCTACATGAAACCCTGTCCCAAAAAAGAACATAATGCTTGGGGAGGTGGTACACACCTTTAATCTCAGCACCAGAGAAGCAGAGGCAGGTAGGTGATCTCTGTGAGTCTGAGGCCAGCCTGGCCTACATAGTGAGTTCCAGGACAGCCAGGATGACCTGTTGGGGGAAAGAAAATAGCCATGTGCAGATATGGTAACTATTGCCTCTCTAGCCTTAGACAAGGGAAACATTACTAAAATAAAGCTGAGAGATTCTACTTCGTGGCAAAGTATTACTAAGGGACTTCTTTTGTTGTTGTTTCTTTTAGTTTGGGAAAAAATTCACATGCAGCCTTGGCTGGTGCTTGCTGAAGGCCAGATTAGCCCTATACTTAAGGTCACGGGACAAAGGGCATTGCAGGCTCCTTGCAACTAATTCTATTACAAACTCCCAGCTAAAGGTCTTTTAGAGAAATTTCCAAAGATGAATTGTGTCTAAATTCATTAAAATCTGTTTTGTTTTTGAATGCTAAGTATGGTAGAGTAAGCCTGTAATGCCAGCCTGGGCTACAGGAGGCTCTGTCCCAGAAAGAGGCAGTGGGAGCTTGAGATTGCACAGATCCTTAGAGGACTGGAGTCCAGCTCCCAGCATTGCTATCAAGTGGCTCTCAATTCCCTGCATCTCTGGCTCTAGGGCATCTCGCGCCCTCTGCTGGCCTCCTTGGGCACCTGCGTTCACACCTCCCTACATACAAACGCCAATGTCAGACTCCGAGGTTCAGTGTACTTGGATGGAGGTCAGGGTTACTGCAAAAATGCAGGCCACTTGTAGAGACTGCCTGAATAGGAACGGAAGCCATCACTCAAGGCTGGGTCGGCAAGGCAAGGCTAGCAAGGCTCAGTTGCGGTCAGTGGTGGGGCTGGAGACTGGGAAAGGAGGTGGAAAGGAACCCTGGAGATCCCAGGCTAGCAAAAAGGTTAAGAATCACTTTTTCAACATTCACACAGAACCTTGATTGCAATTTCTAATTTTATAGAAAAATTTAATGAGCAAATCATTGTTGTCTCTAATCCTTTTGTCCCACTGATAGATTCCACCACCCCCACCCCCAGTACATGGGTCCCTGCTCTAAAGATTAAAGGGCCCTTGTGTTTATGTCCCTCAGCAATAAAGAACTCAGTTGCCTTCAAGACAAATTCAATAGCGTCTGTCTTTCAAATTAAGCTGTTACTTCAAGGATTCATGGAGGGGGGGGAAGGACACAGTCTCCCTCCCCCTCCTGCCTTTTGGTGTGTGTGATACTAAGTTTTAAATATCATCATGCAGTTCTCTTCTGAACTCATTTAAGGTAACCAAGAGGATGCATGTGCAAGACCACTTGCCTGCAGCTGGCAAGGCACTCTCTTGGCTGCTGCGTGGTCTCTTCCAGTCTGAAAAGACAGTATTTTGCTAGGTGAAATTTGGCTGGATCAAGGGGTATCCTAGTCTCAGAAATGTCTTCCTCAAACGACACCAGATGACTTACACCCCCCCCCGCCAGTATTCTTGTCCCTGCTCTCCATGGACCTATCAGCCAGTACTTTGCTCAGGAGAGAATAACACTTCCAAGTTCAAGACCCTGTTGGAATCTGCCTCCTCTGGGATGAGAGTGAATCCCGGGGGCCAGAGAGATGGCTCAGCAGTTAAAAACCACTGGCCGCTCTTGCAGAGGACCTGGGTTCAGTTCCCAGCACCCACTTGGTGGCTTAGGACCTTAGTAAACTCTAGTTCCAGGGGATCCAATATCCTCTTCTGCCCCCTATGGACAACAGGCACACACCTGATGCACACACACACATACATGCAGGTAAAACATTCATACACATAACTTACACACATATCTCCACAAAACACACACACATACACACAGAGTGAATGTCGTCGATCTTTGAGTGTGTAGCCACCAGGTTTGGCTCTTACAGCGTGACACAAACGGACGGAGACATGGCAAGAAGTTTTATTTGTTGATCTTAGGAGGAAGGCTACAAACAGCAACACATCGTCAGGGCTCCTACACAGCACTCCAGGCCACTCCAAATAGAAAAAGGCCATTTTGACTGTAGAAACATCTCCAAACGATCACAATTTGGCGGACCTACTGTAGGATAGCTAAATACAAACCCTGAAGAATTTGCACAGGAGAAAAAAAGCCTTGCAGACATTATGAAAATATCTCTTATGAAATGGTCTCAAATTGTGAATTTGGAGATGAAGCACAGGAAATGCTAAAAATACTTTTAGCCAGAGAAATCTATCAAAGCCAAGAACATACAGGTTATAGGTGCGAAGCCCAGGCAGAATGTCCTAACATCACCAATGCACACCAGAGCACTCTGGCTGCCCAAGCCAACAGCTTAACGTTTTATTGAGTAGCAGAAGTTCCTCAAATCAGATTCGTAGAAAAGCAGCTTTTGAAATAAGAATGTACGATTTTTTCAAAAATTCCTTTTGAAAGACTAAAGCTCTATAGTCTGACAAAATTATAAAATGTCTTCATATGGTGATAGAAATTGCAAAAGTCTTTATACCATTAAGTACACAATATGAAATTAACATCTTCCCGGTCTCAGAAATTCACAACCCACCCCCCTTCTGTACAACTTGGCAATGCCAACAGCTACAGAAAATATATCAACCAACCAACCAACCAACCATTGTTTCATTAGAAACTGCACAGAATCCAATGTCAAAAACATTACTTTATTATTTTAGGATGAAATGTCCTATTACGTACAAAAAGAATTATTTAGAATTTGCTACAATTTGTAAAAACATAGCAATCTATTGCCTACAGGTAGGAAAGCTCTTGGGGCAACAAGCATAAGTGATTGAGCCCATATATACCTAGATATATGACTGGATGGGACAGGAGTCCTGTGATGTAGCTAGATGCAGAATCAGTTTATCTCATTAAAATGTAGAATTCTTGCATCAGCACAGTGCTTACAACATGGAACATTTTCTTTTTGTAAACTAAAAGGATAAAATAGCCTTTGTTTAACTACTTCCACCTAATAGTTTAAGCAAAAACTGTTACCACATTGAGCATTTAGTCGCTTTAGCTGTAAGCACAGGCCAAAGCGACATCTTTATGTACAGAGGGAGTGGGCTTCCACAGAGCATGTGAACCCCGAACCTGTACACCTGAGCCTGTAAGGAGAAAGAATTGGCAACTGCTGCCACAGTTTCCTTTTGAGAAACTAAGGGCTGGGGAAGGCTTTGCATAGCAGGGCGACACAAAACAGAGAAGACTTTAAAAAAAAAACCTAGGTAGATTCTAGAACTCAGCAGGACAAGGCTAATATGGACTAGTGCAAAGTCTAGAACGCCTGCAAAGCTGCACAGCCCAGCTCCGCTGATTTCACAACACGGTGAGCAGCACGAGGGAAGGAGAGGGCGCTGGCAGGAGGCACACACAGAACACACCTGCCTGCTGCCTGCACCCTTCTCAAAGGAGCCCAGCCAAGGTCATCTACACAACCTTCGCCCCACAGACAGGGAGCTGCCTAGAATCACAGAAGGTGGGGATGAAGTTGGCTTGTACTGTGTCATGTTCCTGTTCTTAGAGGGATGACCAACTGACACACTAGAGATTTTCTCTGATGTGATGACAAAGGGTGGGGACTTATGAAGAGAAGGGTTTCTGCTCTACTGGAGAAACTGCCTGGGATTTCTGGTGGCTCTCCCTCTCCCCACAAGAGCTTACAAGTAATCATTAGCGCACATTCAAAGAGACCTCCATCTGTGGGAGAAAAATTATCTCCATTTATTTCGATTCATATACATCCATAGTTGAATTTTAATACAAAAAGAAAAAAAATTAGAATCTGACAAATGTTTACAAACAAGATACCTGCAAATAGATTTTGCTCACTTAGCCTGGTGCAGAGTGAATGACAGTTTGTACTGGTGTATTCAAGGCAACAAAGTCTGTAGTCCAGGACCACTTACTTATCCCAGCCTTTTTGCAAGCTTCATCTGTGTCTACCATGAACAATAAACTCATTGTTGATTCCCAGTTGTGTGTGCACATGTGTACATAGCAGCTCCTTTCATAGAAAGAAAAGACATCTAGAGGTCGCCTTGTACTTCACCTACAGGAATCATGATAAGATACAGGATGGATACACGTAACCAGGGCTGGATTATATAAGAAAAAATAATTAGCTGACAAATGAGGGCAGCAATAAAAAAGCGTCTTTTTTTTGCAACAATAAATAAATACAGTCAAAAAGTTTTCTGTGAGACTCTAAACAGCTTCTTCACTGAAGAGCAGACGTGGCATTTCCACGGAGTTACACTTGACCCCATAGTATCTTTTTTTTCTTGCTTTTTCTTTTTTTTTTTCAATAAACAAAAGTTTCCTGCTTCTGCCACAACAGTAAAGCCATTTGCTCTCGACAAGACAATGGTGTCGTTGACTTTGCTTTTCCTTTGTCCGTTGGACAAAACTGGCCAAGAATACAACTGGACTGTTGTGACCAACAGGAACAAGTCATGGTCAAGTCCTGTCGGGACAGCCTGACCGAAAGCATCTGGCGCTTTAATTTAAACAGTGCAGACCACCAGACTCTCTGTGTCTCGCTTAGGTGACACGCTGAGCTTAAGGAGCTGTAGACTGCAGCTTGTTGTTATGAGACCTACAGAATACAGAAAAGGGGACAATTAAGCACCCTTGGTTTCTGAGACAGTGACACTTGATGCGGATGCCAAGGTGGCCTGGGGAGCAGCCATGCTCTTTCACTCATCCTTGGCAAGCAAAGCTGAGAAAACTGACAATTAAGAAATCTGTAAGGTATAGTATTAAAACTTTTCACTGTACAGTAAACATGGTAGCTCACTGGAAAAAGCCAATGTTTAAAAATATATATAAGTGAATATATAGTTTATTAAGATTACACCATTTTTAACAAATGGGACAGAGACATTTACAGAGCATCACTGCAGTAAAAGGTGTATGTGCCTGTCTATTTACAACGACGCAGGAAATGAAAGGTTGTATTAGACAAGTAGCAATATTAATATCACATTTTCCAACTCAAGTCCAGAAAGTCCTCCTCTTTTCACAGTTTCATTCACAACTTCTGTTAGGAACCACGTTACTGTACAGGAAGCAGGACTAACTCACAGCGCAATAGCAGGTGAGCAGGTGAGTACGCATCCCGAGCAGTCACAATTCTTTAAACACGTCCAACATGGCTGCCCGAATAAAGTTTTTACGTATCTACACATCTGTATTTAACATTAAAAAATTCTATTAACTAGTTTCAACTTTTGGGAGGGGAATTTCGAATTAGGCAATCACGTGGTACAATAAACAGTGACCCCAACATCCAGTTCTGATTCCAGTTAAAAATTCAGACTAAAGATATCACAATCTGTAAGAAAAGAAAGAACACGGATGGTATAAATGAACCAGAACAAAGTAATGAGAATAATGTGCACACAATCTTGGGAGATCACAAATTAAAAACAGAAGGTATGGCCAGGGGAACAGCAAAAACAAAAGAGGGCTTAAGGACTGCCTGCCCTGCACCTGCCTTAAACTGGGCGAACAGAAGCCTGGAGAGGAGAGAGCGGCAATGCAACAGTAAGCTGCCTCTGCCTCTGCACAACTCTTTATGGTGAAGGCACTCGGATAGAATTGAGCCAACTTCTAAATTCAATTCTGGTGTTCTTAAGTGCACACCAATGCTTCACTATACAGAAAGCCAAAGAAGCAACTTGGTGGCAAGACGTCACAGTGGTCCCTTAGGCCTGAGGATGCAGGTCAGTTTTACCATGTGTACTTAATGAAACCCTGGGTTGGATAACACACACACACACCTGGTAGGTTGCGAAGCAAGCCTCTTTCTATTTTCTTCAGATCCTTTTGTTTTGCTACAAGGCCCAGGACTATCAAGCCTTTCCTCCTCCTTCACCCTTCCCTCTGCTCTGCCTCCCTAGTGCTGGGATTAAAGGCATCCTCCTCCATTTGGTAGCTGCACTTCTCATTCCTTCCAACTTTATTTTGCTTTGGCAAATGAGAATTGCGCTCACCTAAGCACTCTCCCACCTGGCTCTTCAATCCCATTCTATCTTCCAATACCTCCTTAGGCTGATTTGAGACAGAGAAGCCCCTGTGACTCTGGAGCTTTCTCTGCAGCACCTAGACGTTTCTGAGAGCATTTTCTGCCCCCCCCCCGCCTTGTTTAACTTAGTGTTAAGCTTTCTGGATTTGAAGTACTTATCTCGTGTCCAAACCCTTTGCTCTCCCTAGACATTCCTATCTTGGGCATATTCCATTGTGGTCTACTGATCTGAACACTTGTCAACACATACTGGCCATAAACATGTCACTGTAGGTTCCAGGCATTCTTGGTTGGTTGCTGGGATCTCTTGTTTCTTGGACTCAAGGCCTGTTTTTTTTTCCCCTTTGCTTTTTTGAGACAGGGTCTTACTCTGTATGTAGCTGCTGAGATTAAAGACATGTGCCACCAAGGCGGGAGTCACCATGCCAGGCACTAAAGGTCCTTTCTCTTTCTCTTTTGATTTTTCAAGACAGGGTTTCTCTGTGTGGCCCTGGCTATCCTGGAACTCACTCTATATATCAGGCTGGTCTCAAACTCAGATCCACCTACCTCTTTCTCTGCTTCCCGAGTGCTGGGATTGAAGGCCTGCACCACCACTGCCTGACTAGATCTTGTTCCTTGTGTGTTTATCTCTGCTAGAGCACACACCTGACAGTAGTAACCCAGGAGGCCCTTTTCACATTAACAAGGGTCCTGCTAATGTCCCATCAACCCATCTGGACACATGCAAACTGACCACATTTCCTGAGGAGCTGGGATTTCGCCTCCCCTCCCATGAAGACGATCAGCAGGCTAATCCTGCCCTGCCCTGGCATTTAGAAGCTTTACTGCGCTCTCTGTGCAGGAGCTGTTTTCCATTTGTCCTCTCGTCCTGGCATACTAGCTAGCAGTGTTCCTCTCTCCCCATAAGGATGCAAACCACGTTACTGAGGTTCCTCACTACCAGCATCCCTGTGGCAGCACAGAGGGGTTTTTGATGGCTGTGCTCACTCAATGAAGGATGGTGCTGAATGCTTTACTTCTCAACAGAATCTTTTGGTGATCTCTACTGTCTCCTCTGTCTAGACTTCTCACTGAGTTTCAGGCACAGCAACATTTTTATTCCATAATTCTCCTGACGTGAGCTTTCAGCACTTACAATTTTGTCTTTTCCTAATTTTACTATCTTAGGTTTGCTTACTCCCAATAATCTGTTTTCTAGGATAAAAGTGCAGTGTGCTTGACATAGAGGTGTGTTCTGTCTGTAAAAAGTTGTTGTTCTTTCTGGACTATATTTTTCTTCTCCACTGTGGACTTTTGCTTCACTAATGCAGGCTTTCCCTGCGCGTCTGGCTGTTCTTAGGTGTCTGCTAATCTTCAAGAGGTATCACCTGATGGGCAGTTACTTCTCTGCTATTTGAGACAGGAACTTGCTAGGTCTCCAACTTGTAATTCTCACTTTAGATGAAGAATTAATTTTTCAGCATTCCCCGTGACATTCTGGGGATGGTTCATTCTTTGTCATGGAGGCTGGCCTGCCCAGCAGAGTTTGGTAAGAGTTTCTCTGACTTCCATGTGCTAGATGCCAGCACTATTTCCAACACAGTTGCATGGAGCTTAGGTTACTTTTCTCTGTGTTTTTCTATTAAATGTTTGAATTTACACATGTGGGTTCTCTGGGCAGTATGCTAGGATCTCTCCTTAGTCCTCTAGAAGAATCTGGATGAGGTCTGCACTGGATTCATGGACTGTTTTTTTTCCCATCTGCTCACTACTGATGAGATTTTGGTGAACTCTTCTACTAGCTTTTACAGCGTTCCTCTACTATATATGTTCCAACACTCTGTCTAATGTGCAGCTCTTGCTATAGGAGAAAAAAGACAAAACAGCCCCAAGACCTTCTGCAGAGGGAGACTACAAGGTAGAACACTGCATCAGTGTGTGCAACTGGGAGTGACCCCAGAATGCATGCTAGCGCTCTGTCACTGAGCTTCACCTGGGGCCCACAGCACTGACTCTGATACTTGGAATGGAATCTTTTAGGAATGCCTTAGATAATATATGCCCAGGCCCCGACCCATCCAAGGTCTCCATGACCTGAATGTCTGCGACTGATCCAGCGGTGGGTGGCATGGAGAATGATGATTCTTAAGGCCACAGAATGGTAGCAGTGATACAGCTGCCACCACTGGAGAGGTACCAAGCCTCTATAGGAGGAAGAACTTGAGATGGGAGTTGTAGTTGAGAGACAAAGGGCAGGAAGGTCACAGTAACAAAATTTCATGCAGATTTGCTACAGTGTTTTTATGGTTTAGAAAAATTCTGAGGGGGGCTGTAGAGATGGCTCAGCTCTTCCAGAGGCCCTGAGTTCAGTTCCCAGCAACCACTAGTGGCTCACAACCATCCATGATGAGATCTTGTGTCCTCTTCTAGACTGCAGGCAGACATGCAGGCAGGGCACTCTATATATAATAAGTAACAAACAAAACTAGAAAAGAAAAGAAAAACTCTGAGAACCTAGGGTCTAATATAATGTAGAAAAAACACCCAGAAAACCATCATTTGATGACTTCTAAGATACAGGACACATAACTCAGGGAAAGTGTGTAAAGCCCTCTTGTGGATTTTTCCTTGGGTGGCTCAGGGGTGGGGGGGAGTCTGTCCTGCAGACAGACTCCCATGGACAGCATTTCACAAAGTGACTTCATTTAAATCACATAATAGACATAGGGCTTTCTCAGTAATGACCTGCTCCCATCCTGAAGAGTAGGTCACAATGCCATGATCTTTTTTTAATCGTTTGTTGAGACAGGGTTTTACTATATAGCCCTGGCTGGCCTTGAACTCTCTATGCAGACCAGGCTGGACTCAAACTCACCAACTCCTCTGACTCCGGAGTGCTGGGATTAGAGTTGAGCATTGACAAGCCTAGCGTAATGTTTTAGTCTTGACTTTGTAGGAATAGTATTTTTTATTTGAAGGAACAAACTTACCATGAACACTTCACTGGCCAATCCTTCAATAAGACAATATAGAGCTGGAAGAAGTGATTTACATCAGAACACTGAACACCCATGCTTACCTGCTAGCCTTGAATCCTTTTAGTTTCTGTACAAAGAATGACTCAAGGACTTCTGCACACTGGTAAAAGGGGGAGTCACTGGGATTGTAGTAACGGCAGTTATCAAAAATTTTGGTCATATCTGCCACGAACTCTGTCAGCTTTTCATAATACCGTTTTTGTATTCTTTCTTCCATGGTGGCAAGGTCTTAAAAACACAAAACATAAAATATTTTCAAAGTTTTAAGGTTTTCCCAATGCGGTCATGTCCTGCAGCTCTCATGAACTCAACATGCGTGTTTACTTCGAATCCCACATCTGGAGGATAGTTTATAATAGGCAAGGGTGCCTCATACTGCTCAATACTGGCTCTGCTTTGGGTTCTAAGACATTCATCCTGGCTGCTTGCTCCTAAGAAAGCGCTTTCATTTGTAGCTTTCATTCAACTGTTGTTCCCCNCCTGGAACTTGCTCTGTAGACCATGCTGGCCTTGAACTCAGAGAGATCCACCTGCCTCTGCTTTCCTAGAGCTGGGTGCTCTGTAGACCATGCTGGCCTTGAACTCAGAGAGATCCACTTGCCTCTGCTTCCCTAGAGCTGGGATTAAAGGCGTGCATCACTACCATCCAGCAGAAATTATCTTTACCTACAGGGTTTCTCTGTGTAGTCCTGGCTGTTCTGGTACTCACTCTGTAGACCAGTCAAGCCTCAAACTCACAGAGATCCACCTAAAGGTGTGTGTTACCACCGGCTTATCTTTATCTTTCATAGTATAGTAAAATAGCAAACACAAACAACTTCGCATATTGACTAAGGTTAATTAAAATTTTGAGGTACGAACACAATATAGAATTATGAATACCATCAGTAGTGGCTTTATAACCTTACATTAAGCTTAGTAACACCACACTGATTCACTGAGCCCTCAAAGCAGCCTACCATTTTAAAGTTAGTCTACATCATCTAGACATTTTTACACACCTTTATGAACTTTTAGTAAATATATAATTGGGAATGATGGTACACATCAGTAATTCCAGCACCCAGGGGGCTGAGGCAGGAAGATTACATATTCCAGGGCATCCAGGACTACAGAGTGAGACCCCATTTCAAAACAAAAAGGGATTAGAGATGACAGGAATATGTTTTATTGCTTAAAACCTAGACACAGATGGCAGCTTTCACTTCTCCCAACAATGACTTGCAGGTCTGCATTTCTTTGACATGGCTAAGAAAAGATGCATATGATGCTGAGCTGACATTAACAACAGCAGAAGAAAAGACACTGGAAAGCACCCTGGCTCTTTAAAAGTGAATCTGAGGAGCAGTGGATCATGTCTATCAGTCCACCACTTGGAGCTGACTGCTCTTAGTGGGAGATCAAAGCCAAGATGGGCTACAGAATGAAATGTCTCAAAAATTACAAGACAAAAATAATTTCAAAAGTTGAAGTTGGCTAATAAATTAAGAACAAATCACTTTGAAAGCACCATGTACGTGTGCTGAGAGAGGGAGTTGGATCCCCCTGTGCTACAGATGGAGCTAAGCACCATGTATCTATCTGGGTGTTGGGACTCAATCCTGGGCCTGTTGGCAGAGCAGCCAGCTGTCCTATATCCTTTGGGCCATCTCTCCAGCTCGAGTACATTCAACCGCTAAGCCACACAAAGGCATCAGAATCACTGTTCTGAAGACACCAAACAGGGAATGGGCATCACCGACTGTCCCAGGCCTCTAAGTTTGTAAGGCGAACATTCTACCTGAGCTGTTTGCTCAGCCCTCAGATGGATTTAACGAATCTTCCTTCCCATCCGCTTCATGTTCTCCCTTCTTCTAAGGACACAATTCTTTTATCAGCTAGAGGGAATGCTTCAACGGTTTGGAAATTTTTCTGCTTTTTAAAAACTTCTTCAGCTGGCACATTATTCTGAAATCAACTGCACACAGCTGCCCCTTCTTTTTCTTTAAAAAAAATATTTACTTATTTATTTATTATTATTATGTATACGATATTCTGTCTGTGTGCATGTCTGCAGGCCAGAAGAGGGCNGACCTTTGGAAGAGCAGGCAATGCTATTAACCGCTGAGCCATCTCTCCAGCCCCAGCTGCCCCTTCTTGTACGACTGTTTTCCTTCCTGGGAAAGGCTGTACATTCCCTTGGCTTTCCACTGGTGGTTGTTGATCTGCTTGTCCATCAGGCCAGGTTCCCTGACCCCACCCATTCTTTGCAGAGCTGCAGAACCCTGCTCATACACGGTATGACTCAGTGATTCCTGAACTGGCAGTTTATTGCATTTCCAGCATTATGCCAGCACAAACACTGCTGCCATGAATATGCTCTGTTCCCATGTTAACCCGCCAGCTTAAAGGCATTCACATGTAAATTTTAATAGATATTCCCAGATGGTGGTGGTGGTGCCTTCCTGTAACCGCAGCACTTGGGAGGCACAGGCAGGAGTCAGAGTCAGCCTGAACTAAGAGTGCCTAGGAAACCCAGCTTCAGAAGCTACCTCTAGTGACCATCCAAAGTGACCGATACAGTTTACACTGCCACCTGCATGCCCAAGATACTCTCCTGATGTATCAGCATCATGGATGATAAAATGCTCCCCACGACTCCTGAGAAACATGTTCCTGTTGAGCTCAGGCACTTACCCATCGGCTCTTTAATAACACCATAGTAATCTGGTGCATCATTGGGGTCTACCGGCTCAAGGAAAGGCCAAGCCATTTTATGGGCCTACAATAAAGAACAAGTGTCATTTCTGTCAGCAGAAGTACATTTTACACACACACACACACACACACACACACACACACACTTACACACACTTCAGCTGACTCCCTGGATCAACAAAGGAAATTGTTTATACAAGGTGACTCAGACGGTAGTCACAAATTTTCTTAAATGAGCATGATTCAGTCACAGTCCTCAAAGGTGGCTCTGATCTGAGGCCCTTGGAGACAGGTATGGGACACTAGCAAGGGAGTCATGCAATCTACACTTTGGCTCTACATGATGAGCTGCCAGTTGAGGAATGCTGGCACAGCAATCCCTTCAGTAACTGGGGTGGACAGGTTTGAAGTGTGCAGTGATGACCACTGCCGGTAATGAGGTGGCAGGCATAGCTGTTAAGCAGCGAGGAACTGGGACTGACTTGCCAGTTCTGACTCTGTGACCGTGGTTCTGCAGAGATTTATCCAATGTTCTGTTTTGACTCATCTCTAACACTCCCAAATTTCCCTATTCTTTCATTTGAGTGAGAGAATAACCAGACTTGAATCAAACTGTTTTCCTGCCTATGCCCTCTGACTCTCTAGCGTTAGACAAGCAACAGCAGAGATGGGGCATTCAGCATCTTCATGTCACTGAACGCACAAAAGTGTACTTTGTCTAGCCCTTCACCGAGTGCTGGGAGGCAGCCAGGTGTGCTCACTGGAGAATGAAAAGTTCAATCCCTAGGCATGTATGTCTTCACAGTCTGGTGGGTTTAGTTTCATCTTTGGATGCCACACTCGGCAGCCTCTCACCTGTAAGGAGCGCAGCACCCTCTTCAAGCCCTCATAATCTTTCTCTGTCAGTGGTGTGAGCACTGTCATGGCATCCTCTGTTGACTGGCACTGTGGACAGACATACTCATCAATGAGCTCTGCCTCACTCTGCAAGATGCCAACACAGCGCCCGTGGTACCAATTCTGACATCGATCGCAGCCAATATAAAATCTGCAAGATCCAAAATGGAAATGTGAGGCCAGAAAGAATGGGCTACCTCTGCTTAGAATTTACCTCTAAATACCACCATGCAATGAAAATTGGCTAACCCCTGGGGTATAAAATAACTTCAGTATTATGATGTTTTACTACTCTTGAGACTGACATTCCAATGTGCTAACCAACTAAGTACTTTAGATGTTAAGAACAACAAACATGTATTAAGTACTAAGTACTACTAAAGAACCAATCTGAGGAAAAATGTAAAACATTTAATTGATTTTAAGGTTAAAATAGGGCAAAAAAAATAACCTTTCAACTAGTCCCGTATCAAATAAGAGTTAAAAACTCCGTGAGCTAGTAGCAGCCACAGCTCATCCCAAAGGGTGCATCTCTAGCCTGTAACCGAGCACCACTTCAGACAAGGGGAGTCCCACAGTCAGGCTCTTTGCATCACATTACTTTCTATTACATACTGAAGAATCAAATCTACAGTTATAACCACATTTCCCCCAATGCAACTCAATCATTCACTACGAAGCAACATATATTTTGAAGGAGAGAGAAAGAAGGAAAGAGAAAAAAACTGGAAAGTCTTTGTAGATAGGTGTATAACACACACAGCAGAGAGGCCCTGCTTTTCATTTTCAGATTAAGGACCAGTTGAGCAATGCGGCTTCCTGAATTGTCAAACAGATGCTCTTATCAACTCACTGTGACTCATCATAAGGTGTCCTGCAGATACAGTACAATTCCTCACTGCTGCCCTCTTGTGCCCGCTTACAATCATTACAGATGTACACATCCATTTTCTTAGCCTCCTTTTCTGTGATGCCAACACATTCTCCATGATACCAGTTAGTACAAAGATCACAGCCAATATAGAACCTAAAAGTATTCACAATGAAATGACAATGTAGTTGCCATTTTGAGCTGCATGGCATGTAAATCTGTCTTCCCTACCCTGATTCACTTTCTTATAGGGTCATTTCTGCAATGAATCAGCTAAACCCTCTGAATTCAACCATTCTAGTGGCAAACTACAGCATCTGACACTGTACCAAGGGTGGACACGTCATCACTCACATCCATTTCAACAAACACACTGTTTAGTGAAATATGGGTCTTTAAAACATACTGGAATTTGAAGAAAAAAAAATTAACAACACACCAATGGTAATGGCTTCCTCTTAATGAATGTGTGTGAAATTGTAACAGGCACAAAAACCAAAGCCAAAGAATCAAAGACTTACATCTGTCAAACCTATTCTACAGACGCCATTTCAATATCAGGGCTATTTCTTAGATAGGTTTGAAAATGTATCTCACAATTTACAATTGGAAATGAAGCAAAGCGCAAACACAAGGAGAAGTTACAGAAAAGGAACATGCAGGCCGGCCAGGTGGGGAGGACGGATGGATGATGTGGAGAGAGCCAGGAGAGGTCCATGTGCACAGCCATCCCGGTTTCCTGGGTTTGGGAGGGGGGTGTGTGAAGAGGGAGGGGAAGGAGCCCAGGCGCTGTGCAGGGCTGCATTCGCTCTCAGGCTACCAGGCTGGCCTGGCTACCAGTGGTAGGTACCCTTCCACTCTACCAAGTTAACCAAGAGGAACACCTCAGACTGTGCAGTAACACAGTGAGATGCCAGCCGATTTCCAGGGACCCTTGCTTCTGAACCACGACTCCCACATGCCCTGCCTCAGGTGCGGACCTGCTGAGGCCCTGTAAATAGTGCCTCTTTAGGTACTATGTGCTCTGGAAGGAACTTCAGGACCTGAGTTTCAATTTTTAGTAACCCTCCTTAGAAGCTCGTGACTCAATGCTCAAACCAGGCTGGTTTGGTCTGAGAACACAAAGCACTGATAAAATACAAATTACTCCAACTGTGACAGGGAGTGACTGGATCTGCTATGTTGAAATGTCAATGGCAAACTAAAAAAAAGTGAACTAGCCACAAAATAATGGGCAGTCTCAGTTGAACAAGTACATGTACATGTGCACCTCATTTTAAGCAACATCAGTATCCCAAGAAGGTTGCTTCAAAATGTTCTTCTGTGGACTGAAGACTTTTGTCAGCTCAAAGCTGATTTAAATAAAGTTCCCTATCCTCAGCGTGCTTCAGGAATCCCCTAGTGTATTTTACTTAAAGTGAGGCACACGTACGTGTACTACATTACAGTGGGAAATTAGTTCACAGGGTGCCACTCTTTACATGATGAACAATCACTAATGAGGGACACACAGGAAGTGAAGACGTTTACACTCTGCTGCATTCAACAGGCAGCTTGGCTCCCAGCAAAGTCTCCCCCAGACATTTGCAAACTGATGGGGCTTTAGGCTGCGCCACTGGAGTAGATTCGGTGTCACCACACACAGACAGTAAGAATTTCTAATGCTAAATCTGTTTTTTAAAGCACAGTTAAACTTTTGGTACTGTAAAATACTGGCCTATATTTTGCATGTTCCAGACAGAACTAAAAGAAAAAAAGGAACAGGAAAGTATATTTATGGACTAATCTCTAAAATCTCATTTATGTCACCAAAAACAAGCCATAACTGTCAAAAACAGCTTACAATTGCTGTGCTCATAAATTTTTGAATGTCAAACTCACCAAGTGCGTAAAAGGAACACTTTATGTATGTTTTTGGCTTTTCTTTCCAATAAGAGTGTAAACAGACAAAAATATTGTTTTTCTTTTTTTTTTAATAAAAGGGAACTGATGTGATGCCTCTGTGTCATCTGTTTTGGGATGGACTCTGGGCTTCAGCCACCACAGAAGGAAGCCCAGAGTGCCAGCTGCAGTGCTGCGGATTAGGAGCAAGTCCACAAAGAGCTTTGGGAAAGCAAAGAGGGCCACAGCAAGCTTGTTTTTGACAGAAAAGGACATTGCTGAGGACAAGCAAAACCTATGAGCAGGTGGAACAGCCCCCTTACTGCACTGTCAAGCCAAGTATCTGATGCAGAGGAAGCCCAGCCCCACACTGGCTCGCTCTCACCCAGTGCTGACAAATGCTCACTCACCAGCGGGGGCGGAACACTTACTTGGACTCGTCATAGGGCGTCTTGCAGATGCAGTACAGCCTGGTGTCCTTCTTGGCCTCCTTCGAGGTGGTGGAGATCATCTTCTTTTTCTTGGACTTGGAGTCCTTCTCCTCCTCCCGCTTCCTCTTCTGGGAAGTGACAGGCAGTGGGGCTGCTGGGTGGCCTGCAGGTGGCAGACTGTGTGCCAAAGGAGGCGAAGGAGGAGGAGGAGCTGGAGGGGCTGTGGGTGGCGGTGCTGGTGCTGCAGGTACGGACACTGTGGCAGCACTGACCTGTACCACCTGTGCCATATCTTTCTCTTTCTTCATTTTCAGGTCTCTCTTCAGCTCGTCCTGGGGTCAATTGAAGACAGACAGATAATCACCAGGGCTATGAGACGGAGCCAACTGAGCAGCACCTGGATATCCCCACGTGCCAAATAGCTCCCTTCCCCCTTGTTTCCCTCCCTCCCTCTCTCTGTGCAGCCCTGGCTGTCCTGGAACTCACTCTGTAGACCAGGCTGGCTTTGAACTCTCACACAGTTCTGCCTACATGTGCCTCCTGAGTGCTAGGATTAAAGGTGTGCACCACCACCACCAGTTCAAGTAGATCCTTCTAAGAGAGTCTGCCTATGAACTAATATAAGACCTTAAACATGGCCTGCCTGGCAGGTAGTGAACAGAATAAGAGAGATTGTCCTTGTTTTGTCTGGATTTAAGATAGGAGACCTCAGAAACAAAATATAATATTTTCTAACCGGGTGCACAGTCCGAGCAGTCAAGAGACAGAAGCAGGAGGACAGAAGCTAAAGCACTTCTTTTGTAACACAGTGAGTTTGAGACTAGCCTAGCCTACTTGAGACCTTGTCTCAAAATAAAACAAAACAAATCCCATAAAAAAATTAAAAATATCTCATAACAAATAAAAAAAGTTTCCCCAAACCACACTAGTTTCTCTAAACACATTAGGCCATAAATTAGGATCCCGGGCCCGTGAGATGGTTTAGCTTGTCACAAAAGCCCGATGACCTGAGCTCAATGCCCAGAAAGCTAAAAAGGCAGATGTAGTGGCTTACATCAGCAATGCCAGCTTTCCTACAGAGATAATGAGAGGCAGAGACAGAAACACCACCCCCAACTGACACCACACACACCCTGGCTAACCTTAGGGCTGTACTAAGCTGGAACATTCTTTTAAAATGCTAATCTACACTGTCTCAAAAAAAAATCCAAACACACTAAGTACTGCTTAAGAGGAGCTCTACCGACTGCAGTTACCCCCTCATCTCAGCCTGCGGGTAACACTCTAGCTCTAGACTTGTAGTTTCCAGCAGCTGAGCAATAGCTGGATGGATCCTTGCATCCACAGGAAGGAGAGCCTTCCCTGGACATGGAGGCACAGGCCATAATCCTAGTATTGAAGAGGCTAAAGCAGGAGACCCAGGAATTTGAAGCCAATACTGTGCTAAAGAGAGATCCTGCTTGAAATCAACCAAAGGCAGAGGCTTTATATAGATGTTTATAAAAAGATAAAATGAGGGGCTGGAGAGATGGCTCAGAGGTTAAGAAGCACTGGCTGCTCTTGCAGAGGTCCTGAGTTCAATTCCCAGCAACCACATGGT
>LOJH01001036.1:15592-34480 GCA_001685095.1 Ellobius talpinus | reverse complement strand
CTTGTAGACCAGGCCGGCCTTGAACTCACAGAGATCCACCTGCCTCTGCCTCCCGAGTGCTGGGATATATATATATATATGAGAGAATGACACGATTTCATTAGGTAGTTCTCTCTCTCTGGCTGCCCTGTAATTCACTATGTGAAGACCAGGCTGGCCTTGAATGTATCCCAAGGGCTAGGATTAGGGTTATGCAGTACCACACCAGGCCCTGAATAGTCAAATACTGTCAAGTGTGAGGCTGTAATTTAAATGTTTGATGCTCTGTGAATAGATCTCTTACCTGAACTGGACCACAGCACCAACTGTGAAGATGTATTTTAAGTTTTCTGACTCTACTGTGAAGGGGCTCTCTTCCCCGAGACACTGAGACAACAGCTGTATTCTGTATTAGTACTAATTCTGACAACCTTAACTCTTAAAAATTTTAATATGGTTTCCTTGGGGATGTCAGTGTAATAACCGCATCACACACAGTAACAATTCTGTCTTCTTTCTTGCAGTTTGTGCTTCCTTCTCTCATCTTCCTCCAGCGAATAACCTGGTTGCTGGCCCTGTCTGGCTTATCTTCTGTGGGAAGACCTCCAGGCTTTTGGGTCATGTAATGTCATTTGTTGGTTTGATGGGTATTTTCTTAAAATGTGCAAGACACCTTATTTGATGCTTTCAGGAGTCTGCTTATTAATCAGAAAGCTCTGTAAACACGTATGAATGGATTAGTGGTGCCTACAGAATCACTTTCAGGCTAGGAAGAATTGTCTTTATAAAGGGGCATTTGTTTTTCTATGTTCACATTCCTCTGCATTCTTCTGAAGTGTGTGTGTTTTTTTTTTAAAAAAGAATCTTTCGCATTTTACATACCAAGCTCAGTTCCCTCTCCCGTCCCTCCTCCAACTCCCCTGAAATGTGTTCTTGGTAAGTGATGGCACAGACAATAAAAGCCATGCCACACCCAACATGGGTAAGAAAGCTCAGCACATGCCTGGCAGTGGTGGTGCACATTTTTAATCCCAGCACTCTGGAGGGAGAGATAGGCATATCTCTGTGAGTTCAAGGCCAGCCTGTTCTACAGAGTGAGTTTCAGGCCAGCAGGGCTGTTACACAGAGAAATCTTATCTGGAAAAACCAAAGCAAAACAAAACAAAAAGAGAGCACAGCTCTCTCATCTTAGAGGGAGGTGGCCATACTTTCAAAGGTCTGCCTCATCTCAAAAGCCAAGGAGCCTTTTACTCTTAGCGCGACAAACATTTGTATGTAAATCCTAGACAGTGAGCTGGAGTTTTAGGCCTAACTAAGGATGGAAGGAAAGAAGCTGTGTTCAGGGGGCTGGAGAAATGGTTCAGCGGTTAAGAGCGCTGACTGCTCTTCCAGAGGACCCGGGTTCAATTCCCATGCACCCACATGGCAGCTCACAATTGTATGAAAATCCAGATCCAGGGGATCTGACACCTTCACACCAATGCACATAAAATAAAGATAAACAAATCATAAAAAAAAAAGAAGAAGCTGTGTTCAGCTCTGGCCAGGCAAGGAGCATGCGCCTACCTGTACTTGGATCTGCAGCTCTTTGTCCAGGAGCGCCCTCTTCTTCAGGATCTCAGCTTTGAGCTGCTCCTTGTGTTTGAAGAGCAGAGCAGAGAGCTTGCTGGCATTCTGCTTGCTCCGCTTCTGCTCCACACTCTCCTCGCGCTTGCGTTTCTTAGCCGCCTGTTTCTCTTCTTTATCTATCTTATCCAGAATATACTTCATCACCTGGTTACACACAATCATTCTAGAGAAAAACACACAACTCTTGTAATTTGTAATGTTTCACCCTGAAAGTTAAGGCACCATTTGTCTATGACCCTAATGATGCACAAACTGACTGCAGAGTTTCAAGGTGTGACTATGAGCCATTCCTGGCATTAAACTTGGGTAAGACCAAAGCCAAACCAAACTGTGCAGACTCTCAGGTGGGCCTGTGTCTCTCCCTACCTTTGATTTTCTTCTCTTTCAGCTGGAGTCATGGTCTTTTTCTGTTTTAAATGTTCTATTACAGCATTATGCTTCATCACCACCTTGAGAACAGAACAGATCCATAAATGCACATTTTTATAAGACACAAGTCCAGTTAGCACACAGGAGGAAGCACAGCACACGCTGGCGTTTGAACTTGTAAGCACTGTCTAACTAATACAGATAGAAAGCTGCTGGGTAGTCTCAGGTTCTTACCGTGCACCATGCACCAAATTACGCTAAGCACTTGACATTGCTTATTTCCCATTAACACTGAAATGCAGGTATACTTTTTTGTCAACTAAACACAGAGACAAAGCAATCAACCAACTTGCTTGAGTTTAAATAGGAAATAACGCAGCCCAAAATTTCACCCAACTCTCATGATCTGAAGGGCCTCACCCACTGTGCAACCACCAGGTTGAAGAGTACCCTGCTCTCTACAAAGATCTGGAAAATGGATACTGAGGTAACACTTGGTTTACAGATGAAATAGTACAAGAGCTGGGATTTGAACAAGTCACAGAGGACTTACGCTCAAATATTAACTTACAACTTCACAATCATGTACATGATGGAATTTAATCCAACAATTCCATGTGGTTGGAGAGAGACGAGTTTTAATGCAGATACAGCTCAGGGAGAAAACAGAGCTTCAGAGCTTGGTAAGACATGAAATCTCTTGCCTAGCGCTGATGGGGGCACATGGCTGCTGACAGGAATGTTCTCAGAAAGACTGCATGCAGGTCACCAGCTTCGCTTTGGCAGAACTCTAGCTGTCTAAAGCGACTTACTGCACCCAGGTACTACTCCACAATGCCCCTGCTACACATCACCACCTTACACGAAAGCTATGGACAACATCTGGGTTTAAGGCATTTTTACAAAGGTGTGGCAAATAATGCAAATGAATTCAGTCTGCCCACAATTTGCTTAGTCAATAGGCAAATGAAAGAAAGATACTTGCAAATCAAATGCCTTAAAATGAATTGCTACATTGTGATGGTGGCCTTACCACTTGGTTTTCTACCAGGGAAAGATGGTTTCTAATAAGCACTGATGCTACATGTCCATTAAGGAGTCCCAAATCAGAACCAGCAAACAGTGCTTCTGGTCTTCTAAGGTTACCCACCAGTGACCTCGTCTCATTCAGGAAGCCTATCACAACCAAACCACTAAGTCTACCGCACAGCACAATAATTCACGCTACTGAACATGCTGCTTTGACTTAATGACTTTACCTGTTTCTGAATGATTTCACTTTGGTTAGAAGCTTGGAGGGTGTGTTCACGCTCAATTTCTATCTGCTGCTTCTTCTTTTGCTGCTGATCCCTGAGTTGCTGAACCCTCTGCAACTGCTCTTGCACACTGGCTGCCTGCACTGTGACCACACTCTGAACATGCTGAGTCTGCACAGCACTGCTTTGCTGAACTTGAATGGGTAACTGCAGTTTGATTTGCTGGGGCACACCACCTTGCTGAGCCTGTATCTGAGCCACAACCTGTGACTGGATCTGAGAGAGAACCTGGACTTGCTGGAGCTCAGGCACAGCAATGACTTGGGGCTGCAGCTGCTTTGTTTGTAGCTGAGGATAAGACGGGGACGAAACAGTAACTTGACTTAATGTTTGTCCTGGAGAAAGAGTTTGAGTTGAAGACTGTACCTGGGGCTGTGACTGTGGCTGGCCTTGGGAAGGTGTCTGCAGAGATGTGGGGGGCGGGATTGGAATCGGCTGTGAGGTTGTAGTCTGAACCTGGGGTTGCTGTCCAGGAGTCACTTGGGATGGAGTTGATGGGCGTATTCGAGTCAGTGGTGGGCTCTGGACACGAACAGGAGACTGTCCTTGAACACTGTTCTGAGGCTGATACTGTTCCTGGGGTTTAGATGACTGTGCCTGGGAGGGCTGTGCTTCAGAAGGGACATGGGACGAGACAGCTGGCTGGGTCTGGGCTTCAGGCTGAGCTGGGGACTGGGGTTGGGGCTGGGGCTGTGCTGCAGGCTGAGGAGTCTGTGGCTGGGCTTCTGCAGGACTCATACTTGATGACTGAGCTGGTGCCATGGTTGTGGCTGGTTGGACCTGAGGCTGGAGTGACAATTTGCTCTGTTTTTGTTCCCCTGAACCTGTTAAAAAAAAAAACAAAAACAAAAAGACAAAGTGATTTTCCCTGACTCTAGGACGGAAGCGTGCGGTGAGAAGATTCTGAAGGGACCCTGAAGCTCCAGTAGAGAAGAGGTGAGCCTTCCATTCAGGTGCGCTCAGATTAGGCATCTCCTAGGCTGGAGAGTGAGGTATTTCCTGCATGCCCTCTGCACGTCATCTAGGCATTCTGAGGCAGACTCTGTCAAGCTTTGCTCTTCTGCTATGGCCTGGCAAGAGACATTGACAACTTGTAGAAGGCTGGTCAAGTGCTGGGCGGACTCACTCTCCCTAAGCTCATCTCCAGGGCTGGAGAAGGAAAGTAGGTACAAGGACCACAGTATCCATTGTCCCACCCCTCCTTTCTATGATTTTGATTCACTTTAATGGGGAAGGGTACAGGGAGTCTAGGAACAAGGCATGGAAGCACAGAAGCTGGCTGTATCAGCAGTTAAGTTGTTAAGCAGACTGGAGGTGAGTACTGGGCCCTGCTACTCCATAGCAGAGTGACAAGTGGCAACAGTGTTTCTACCTGCTGTGGTAGAAGTGGTGGCAGTGCTGCTGCTGCTGCTGCTGCTGGTGGTGGTGGTGGTGGCGGCGGTAGTGGCTGTTGTAGACAGTGGGGTGAAGAGAAATCGCTGAACGGTACCATTGGGCATTGCAGCTTGCATGAGCTGCTGCCCTGGCCCAGGAAGGACGGTCATCCCCTGAGGTATCAACTGCAACTGTCCAGTGGTTTGACCCTGTCCTTGAATTACTACTGTTAAACCTTGGTTGCCGCCCTGTGGAAAAAGCAGACAACATGGAATATACAGCATTCAAATCATGAATACGTAAAGGGTTTTAATGCAATCCTTCATGTTATGAAGATCCTCCCCTGCAATGGGACCAGGAAAACTGATTTAAGTTTAAAAAAAAAAAGGCATCTGTGTGGAACAGCGACGTCAGCACCTCAGAGTTCCAGTCCAAACTCTCCAGTGGGTAGCTAGCCATTAAGCCACAAGCAACACACCTGCTCCAGATACCATTTAATTAATTAGTAAAACGAGGCACGGAGCAGGTATTGATCCCTACAATTATGAGTCTGAGGCCACCCTGGGCTACAAAGTGAGACTATCTCAAAAATACCCCACTCTGCCAGAAACTCAGGAAAAAACTTACTACTTCCTATGGTTGGGTAGCATAGGTAAGAACTATCATGTTCAGGTCAAAATTCTTCCTATATGTGTATGTGTATATACATATATATTTCGTGTATGTGTCCACCTTGTTTAAGAGAGGGTCTCTTGTTGGCTGCTGTAAATGCTAGCTGGCCAATGATCTTCTGGAGACGGTCTTTGCACTACTGTGTGGCTTTGGTATGGGTTCTGAGAGTCCCGACAAGTCATCAGGCTAGTGGAGCAAGAGCTTTCTTAGGGACTAAGCCTCTTCCCAGTCCTTGACCAATTCTCTGCACACTCTGGGTAGTTGAGTATATTTCTGCGGTTTCTCATTTTGCCCATACTCCTTGTAGTGTGCCTGATAGGCGAGCTCAGTTCTACCTTCCTTTACTTCTCTGTAAACATTCAACTCGAAACTGTGTGAGCTGGGATGTGCTCAAATCCCATGACACTCAAGCCCTCATTTATTCTGAACTCTCACTAAGTTGCCTTGGGTGACTTTGAACTCACTCTGTAGCTTAGTCAGGCTTTAGAATAAACAGTAATCCCCCTGCTCCAGTCCAAGCAGCAGAGATTACACACCTATGGTACTAGGCGCAGCTAGGATTCATCTTTGCTTCTATTGTCCTAACAACAGAACCCAGTGGCTGTGTGATTCAGGCAAGGCTTGTACCAACTAAGCTACCTATCCCTAGCTCTTGGGTTTTTATTTTTCCAAAAATTCAATTTATAAATCACATTAATTAATTAATTAATTAATGGTTCTTGCAACAGTGTCTCCCTTTGTGGTACAAACCATTCTGGCACTCATAAGCTTCTTAGCCCTCCCTCTTGAGTGCTTGGTTAGCACTTTCTGTGTGTTTTAAACAGAGTTATGGGGCTTGGGAAGCCCAGCTGGGATTGCTTGCTTAAAATGTGCGAGACTTTTGGTTTGATCCCGGCAGAGGAAGGAAGGGAGAGAAAAAGAAGGAAAGGTTAAGAAAAAAGAAGGTAGTTGGAAGTACTGGCACATGCCTTTGGAGATAGAGGCAAGCAGATCTCTATGAATTCGAGAATAGCCTGGATTATACAGCAAGTTCCAGGACAGTCAGGGCTATACAGAGACCCTTGTCTCAAAAGAGACAAAAAGAAAAAGTGAAAGCACTTACAAAGATAGGGTAGTATCTTTGTAATCCCAGAATATGGCAGGTATAGGCTGAAAGATTGTGAATTTGAGGCAGGTTTGGATGACAAAAAACAAAGTAAGAAAGAGAAAGAAAGGAAAGGAGTGTGCAAACGGATGGATGGGAAGGACATACTGATTATCAGAGACTTTGCTGAGAAGTGCAAAGCCTTAGGTGCAACCCACAGCACCCCATAAACTGGGTGTGGGCAAACACCTTTAATTCCTCAATTTCACAGCTCTATCTCAGGATATATATAAAACGCTGTCTTAAAACAACAAAAGAAAAGAATATTGTATGAAGATAATTTTTCACCTCTCAGTTACGACTTTTGTTTCAGTGAACTGAGTATGTTTTAAATGAGGCACAAGGCACTGGTCCACACTCATGGTCTCCTGTGTGGGGTCAATCAGGCCAGTACCACTGACTGAAAAGCTTGTCCTCAGCAGTTTGTAAGGCTACCATCGATGTACCGCAAATACCCAACTGCATGGAGGGCCATGCTGCATATTAGTGACGCACTGCAGGAAGCTTTTGTTGTTTTGTTTTGTCTTTCTTGGGAAAGGGCCTAACACAGCCCAGAACTTGCTAGGCTGTCAAGGATGATCCTCCTGTTTCTCCTTCCCAAGTGTAGGCATTATGGGCGCATGCCAGCATTCCTGATTTATGCAATGAAACAGATCCGCCCAGGGCTTTGTGATGCTACACAAGCACTCCACCAACCACAGTGTATCTTCAGTCTCTGTTGCTTCATGGGTTGTTTTAAGCACATGTGTAGTATGGTATATGTGCTCCTTTGTGCATGCACATGGAGGTCAGAGGATGACACCGGCTATCTTCCTTATGTTTATGAGCTTGCTGGAGGATGTGTACATGAGCACTTGAAAAGCACAAGAGGGCGTTGGATCCCCTGGATGAGGGTATTCTGATCCACCATGTGGATGCTGGCTGGACTAAAACTGGGTCCTCTACAAGGACTATTTCTCTAGTCTCTTCAGTCTTGTTTCAAAGACAAGAGACACTGAATGTGGCACTACGAGTGTCTGCTACACTGGCTGGCCAGTGGGCTTCCAAACACTTACTTGTGTCCCTCCTAGCTCTCGAGCTATAAATGTGCGCCACCACAGCTGCTCTTAAATTTGGTTTTTAATTTTAAATTGTGTCTGTATGTATCCCCAGAGTCCAGAGGAAGGCATCAGATACCATGAAGATGGACTCACAGGAAGTTGTAACTGACATGGAGGCTGGAAACTGAACTTGGGTCCTCTGAAAGATGCACTCTTTGCTGCTAAGCCACCTCTCCAACCCTCACAGCCAGCTTTTTTTGTAGGAGATGGAGACTGACCCCAGGTTCTCATGCTTGTGCAGCAAGCACTTAACCCAGTGTTTTGAAATCTAGTTGCACACAAGTAAATTCCTGCTCTTCAACAGCATCAGTGTTCTTGTTAATCTCTCCCTATGCCATTCTAAGACTCAGCAGGGGGAGGCTACAAACAGCAGCTGTTGTGGAATACTAGTTGAAGATGGGTTACATTTGTTTATGCTGTGGAATACTTGTTCAATGATGCAAAGATGTGTTGCATTCTTTTATGTTACATTTGTTTAACTCCGTAAAGCTGTTGTTATTTTGCCTGTCCAAAACAGCTGATTGGTGTAATAAAGAGCTAAATGGCCAATAGCGAGGTAGGAGAGAGAAAGAGGTGGGGCTGCCAGGCAGAGAGAATGAGAGAACTCCAGAGAAGAGCAAGGAGTGAGCAAGCAAGCAGCAAGGAGAAAAGGAGGAGGATGCTAGGGGCCAGTCACGGAGTAAGAAGAAGGAAAAATAAATAAGAAAGATAGAATAAAGAAAGGTAAAAAGCCCAGAGGCAAATGTAGTTAAAGAAAAACAGGATAATTTAAGCTAGAAAAGCTGGCTAGAAACAAGCCAAGCTAAAGCCGGGCATTCATAAGGAAAAATAAATCTCCATGTATGTATTTGTGAGCTGGATGGCGGGCCTTCAAAGAGTAAAAAATAGCCAACTACAGTGGGCTTTTGGGAATTTGATAGAAGACTAGACAACGATATTGGATGTTGTAGGCTAGCAATTTAATGCACCCAAATTTTACATTTTTTTTCTATGAAAATTACCCAATGAAGTTTTGGAAATTGAAAGGCTCATCCCTTTCATTGTTACACCTCCTAACTGAGGGACTCTAAAGAGTGGAACATTATGTTGCCAATAATAAGTATTCTTGTTTGACTCTAGGAGGCAGCCATTTCTTCTCTGTGTAATTTTAAAAGATTTTTACTTATATGTACGAGCATTTGCCAGAATGTACATCTGTGTTCTGTGTGCATGCCTGGTGTCCATGGAGGTCAGAAGAGGCATCAGTGCTGGGAACTAACCTGGGCACTCTGCAAGGGCAGCCAGTGCTCTAACCTCTGAGTCACCTTCCCTGCCCCAAGCAGCCATTTCTAGAAGGATATATACTTCAAAATTGACCTAAGATCAAATGTAAACTTCAGCAAAAATAAGACTAGGTCTCAAATGAAAGCAAAGTCACTTACGTGGCCCTGTGTTAACTGAGTGAGCTGAGCCATTGTGAGCTTCACTTGCCCTTGCTGGGGGCGAGGGGGTGGTGGGGCTGAAGGCTGTAGAGTACCAGCTGCTGTTCCTGGACTTAGGCCTTTTTGCCCAGGTGCGGAAGAAGCTGTACTTGGAGCGGAAATGGCAGTGGAAACAGGCTGTCCTCGGATGATTTGAGTCACCACTTGTTGGGGAGCACCTGCGCGAACAAGATACCCTCACTGATCACACGCTCTTAGTATACTTGGAATTAAAACAGTCTGACACTTCAGATGAAGGCAGTTAATTGCAATCTTCAAACAGACATTTGGTTGCCAATAACCCAAGATGAGTACAAACACAGGACCACAGCCAAAGAGTCCTACTAACTTCAATAGAGTGAAGAAACAAACAACAGTACAGGCCAGGCAATGTGGTGCACATCTTTAACCCCAGCACCTGGGAGGCAGATGGATCTCTGTGAGTCCTAGGTCAGCCTGGCCTACATAGTGTGTTCCAGGACAGCCAGGATACACAGAGAAACCCGGTCTCAAAAACAAAACAAAAGGCATTTTCTTGGTCATGAAGTAAATTCTCAGCTTTTGGGCTGCATCTATCTGGGTGCTTTTTTTGGGAATAATGTACATAAGTCTGGTGGCCTTATGCGATGATTTAATTATCAGCACCAAAAACTGTTCAATATTGCTCCTCCTCCTAAACTTCTGAGTTATTCTCATCCATTCTCTCAAGATGAGCCACAGACTTAACTGTGATATGAGAGCTTCAGGGACCCGACCCAAGACTATATCTTGTGCACTACAGATAAGGAACAATACACAGAAAGTTACCATTTAAGATATGGGACTGTTAAACTACTACAGAAACACAGACAAGACTGCTTCTGGGGACTGGAGAGATGTCAGCAGTTAAGAGAACTTGTTCTTGTCGAGGACCCCAGTTTAATTTCCAGCATCTACATGGCAGCTCATAACTGCCTATAACTCCATCTCCAGAGATGCACCTCAGCAGACACCAGCCATGACCACAGTGCAAAGATACATACTCAATGAAAACACTCACACATGTAAAATGAAGTTAAGTAAATCTAAAAACAGACTGGTTCTGGTCAGTAACATGAGGATCACTGAGATAATCCAATACATATATGTTCTCTTTGAAATATCATCAAACCACACATTCAAGCCACATGTCCTTAACCAAAGTCATGTCTATAGGCCCTCTTTTTGGATTTTCACTGAATTTTATATCTCCACTCCCCACCCCCACACATGCCAGGGCACAAAAAGCAGGGCCTTATACACAAAAAGCAAAAGCTCTACCATCAAATGCCAGGTCTAGGTCACAGTCTTCAACTCTTAATATCATAGTTGTATCTGCTTACAGCAATTTGTGATTGATTCAAGGTCTGACATTGCCTTTGCATTTTACATGTACAAAAACCTTCTTTGTTCTCTCGACTGTAACGGTCTGAATGCTATCTTTTATACCTGTTAGAGGTCTGCCTTACTCATTTTGTAAGTGAAGCTGAAAAGGGGACAGAATGGAGAGCATCTCTGTTCATAACCCACCATGGATTAGAAAGCTAATGTGCACTTAAGCACTAATGCAAATTGGTAGAGAGGGCCAAACAGAGAGGAGTGTTACAATTTCCTAGACGTGTTGTCCACATACTAAAACAGTAATGCTACATGTATGAATACCTGGCTGCACCATCACAGGGGTTCGAATAATTGCCTTGCCTAGTGGTGATTGTTGGAGGGGAGTTCTAATCACCGTCATACCAGGACGGATCTGAGGCCCCGCGAGTACCTGTAGACAAACAGAGACAATGCATTAAAATCGCGAGAGCAGATGTGGTAGAGCACGCCTTTAACCACGCGCGTGAGGCAGAGGGATCTCTTCTCTGGTCTACAGAATGAGTTCCAGGACAGCCAGGGCTACACAGAGAAGCTGTCTTGAAAAACAAAATCAAAACAAAAAGAGAGATAAAACTGCTTCAAAATGACTAAAACACACTGGACTTAGAATTCAAGTTCCTTAAACATTCTACAGAGATGGCAGAGAATGGCACTATTTATATATATATACAGGAGACGGGGTTCTGCTACGTAGCCCTGGCTGCCCTGAAACTCACTATGTAGACCTTGGCCCCCCCACTATTACATTTGAAATTGTAGTCAGTATTGGTATAAAGGTGGAATTTTGAAGATAGAAACTTTAATTCAAATGTAGTATGAATTTGTTGCCACTGATGACAAAAATTGCTAGGAGACTAAGAGGCGGAAGAAAGGCTCAGCTTTGTCACTACTGCTCAAGGAACCTGGAGAATATAATATATAATATATAAAATCCAATATCCTTTCACAGTTTAAAACATGACATTAATGACCACATAACTTCAGTTTTATAACTAGAGCCAGAACATTCTGACTTTAATTTTTTTTCCCATGATACTAGCGCCAAAGAAATGCTGTACCTCATATGTGGACCTAATAGCTGAGATACGGTATATGTCAATCCACTCTTTTTTTTTTTGAGACAGGGTTTCTCTGTGGCTTTGGAGCCTGTCCTGAAACTAGCNCCTCTGCCTCCTGAGTGCTGGGATTAAAGGCATGCACCACCACTGCCCGGCTTTCTTGCTTGCTTGCTTTCTTTTTTTAAAAGATTCATTTATTTTATGTGCATTGGTGTTTTGCTCACATGGTTATTTGTGTGAGGTTGTTGGTTCCCTTGGAACTGGAGTTACAGTTGTAAGCTGGCATTTGGGTGCTAAGAATTAAACCAGGGTCTTCTGGAAGAGCAGTCAGTGCTTTTAACTACTGAGCCATCTCTCCAGCCCCAATCTGTTCTTTTTTGACCAGAAAGAATATAGATGAATTAAAGCAAAGGTGAGAGGCTTCAAGAGACGGTTAGGAAGTAAAGCCTGTTCCACTGCTATTCATCAAGTCATACACAATTCTCTCTAGAAAATCTTGGCAAATAATTATTATCTTTGAACAATACCAGTCAGTATGCAACTAAACAAATGCCAAAGTTAATACATCACATAACATTTTTGTCTATTACCAATATAAAAAATTGCCAAGCAGTAGTGGCATACACCTTTAAACCCAGCATTCAGGAGGCAGAGGCAGGTAGGTCTCTGAGTTTGAAGTCAGTCTGGTCTACAGAACAAGTTCCAGGACAGCCAAGGCTATAGAGAGAAACCCTGTCTTGAGGGAGAAAACAAAACAAAAAATACACAAGTATATATTTTTCCAAACTGGCACTTCATCACAGATTAAATCATAGTAAAGGAAGATGAATGGTACTGATGTTGAAAGAGACCACAGGAATGTTACCCTGATGTGTTCGACACTCCTCCACAGAGAAATCCTTGAGGAACAGTTACCTGGGACGTGGTAGTGGTTCCTGCAGAGGCTGAGGTATTGGGCCTAATTGTTACTGTGGCAGTCCTGGGCTGGAATGAAGTAAAGGTCTGCTGACTAGGACCCGTCGTCGATGGAATGATACCCAGGACTTTCTGCTGTACCTGGACCATGCCTTAAAGAGAAATGAGGAAGACATGAGGCACTACCCTTCAAGGAAAGGTATCAGGTTCTGCTCGGCATCTGAGGAAACTACGTGTGGTGGGTTGCAGAGTGGGCTACACAGAATGTGAGACCTGACGACTGAAACCAGTGAGGAGGAGATGGAGTGATGGCGACAGCATGATCTGGCGAAGGTGAACTCAAACTCTGTGAGGTTCCCTTACCTCCTTGTGTTGCTGGCACATTTACAGCGACAATCTTGCTGTTTGCAGGAAGTGGCAGTTTGGTAATTACTTTTCCTGCCATAGTGACGGGATTGCCTGTAATTTGGAACGTCTGACCTGTGCTGGCAATGGTTGTAGCAGAGGTGGCAGCTGTGCTGGTGGCTAATGGGGTATAAGACATTTAATAAGCTTTAGATTTTTAAGAACCAGAAGTGCAGTGACTTCTAGGAAGGGCACCGATGCATGAAATGCGGCTCATCTGTATTTAATAAAATCACTCCTCTCTGCTCCAAGTGCACTATGTGGACAGTGAAGGCGAGGACCGCAGAGAGGAACTCCACAAAGAGCAACTGGGACAACAGCTGCATAGCCTGCCTGCGCACGCAGTGGAGCAATGCTCTCAAGAAATGAAGGTTAGAGATGCCCTCCTCTACCCCACGATGACAGCAATGCTTCATTCATCCCAGCCCTACCTGAACTGGACTGGCCTTGCTTCACCCACGTGGCAAAGGTTTGGTGGAAGTTCTTGTTTTGCTGGAATGTTACTGTGGCAGGAGACCCAACTTTGGTGGCTAGCACCATCTTCGTTCCAGGGGTGACTGAGCCACTTAAAGGAGCCACCATCACCTTCTGAGCAGGAGAGACGGTGCTGCTTGTGCTGTTTGTTGGGGATGTGGTAGATGCAGCAATGACCGCAGGCTTCTGCTGCTCCAAACGTTTCTGAGTCAAGGAGAGGAAATGTGAACTCAGTTCTATACGACAAACCCCATTTTGCAGGATTTCTTGATCTTAAACTAGCAAAAAGAAAGCATGCCTGTCTAATTTTTCCTTGGCTCAATCCAAGTCTCTACATGACTATAAATTGTCCATAAATAAAATTTAAAGGTTCAAAGTGTGCTTAATAATATCTAGCTTTCAGAGTGAGAAGAAATGTGGGAAAAATCTTACTGAAGACATTAACACCTGTATATCAGAATCAGAGTAGAAGACAGGTGGTGGGCCTGTTTCATGGCAGAAGCATACCTTAACCAATCAAAAAGAACATGACAGTAATTTTTACCCTTACTATTCAGGTCGGCAAACTTGTGATCAAGCTAAATGGGAATTATAAATAGTTTTGAGACTTTGTTATTGTTTATTCATAGACAGAGTCCATTCTGTAGCCCAAATTGGCCTGCAAAGAACTATATAGCTCACTGTGATCTTGAACTTGAAGCAATCCTCCTGCTTCAACTTCCTATGTACTGGGACTAATTCATGTATCAAATAATCAAAGGAACTTTAAATGCTAGAGAAGGGAAGAATCTCATCATCAGACACCAAGGTTCCTGGGGATAGAGCTCAGTTGTTAGAGTGCTTGTCTAGCATGCAAGAGGCTCTGGGTTCATTATTCAGTACTGCTAAAAATTAAAATAAAATAAAAAAAGAGGCTCTGGGTTCATTATTCAGTACTGCTAAAAATTAAAATAAAATAAAAAACATAGTACTGGGTGTGGGAAGCATATGTGTAATTCCAACTCTCGGGAGAATTTTCAAATTCAAGACCAGCCCAGGTTACAGAGCAGGGTCCACTCTCAAAAATCAGGCTGGGTGTGGTGATGCATGCCTTTAATCCCAACGCTCTGAGGCAGAAAGAGGCTGTTCTCTGTGAGTTCAATATCAGCTGCCTCTATACACAAAGTTCCAGGTCAGCCAGGAGTACACAGAGAGACCCTGTCTCAAACAAAACAAAACAAAAAATCAAAGCAAAATAGGTGGAAAGGACAATTTGTATGTTTTTAATGAAAGACTGGTGGAATTTATCCATAGTTAACCAATGGTGGTCTAATGAGCAACAGCAGTCTTCCAAGAGGGAAACGTCAGGTAGAACTGATTGCATGTGGGCACCTCATTTAGCAATACTTCTCACCAAATCACGAAGTGGGCACTGCAACACTCAACGTGAGGGAACTGAGGCTCAGACTGGCTGGGCAACTGGCCCAAGGACACATGGATGGGCTGTGATTAAGCCCATTAAGATCCATTCAATGGTAAGGTAGGAGGCTTGTCTTGAATTTGAGGATGCCCGACACACAGAGCAACACTGTCTCAAAACCACAAACAAGAGGTGGACATTGTGGTTCATGCCTGTAATTGCAGTGCATGGGAGACAGAGGCAGGAGGACTACTGTGAGTTTGAGGCCATCTTGAGTCACACATTGAGATCCAGGAAAGCCTGAGCTACAGTGAGAGTCTCAAACTCTATTGAGCCCAAATCCCAGGCTTCGCCTCTCCTCTATAATCATACCCATTCTGTTTGAATTGTTTTTGCAGTCAGATCATATGCTTGAAAAGAAGTTGAAGTGTTTTATATCAATGCCCATTTTTCAAAACAGAAGCACTTTAGTTTTGCATACTTAGAGATGTCATTTGATCAAATTAGTTAAAAGAAAAACAGAGCAAAGAAACAGACACATAATTAAGAGTATTTCACTGGGAGAAAATGCATTAAAAACCTAAAGTGCTACTCTAAAACAAATGAAGAAGTAACACTTTAGGTTGTATGGCAGAGATGACAAAAGATACCTATATAGGCAAGAGCAGCTTGGCGGCGGCGGTGATAGACACCTTTAGTACTAGTACTAGGGAGGCAGAGGCAGGCGGATCTCTGAGTTCGAGGTCAGCCTAGTTTATAGAGCAAGTTCCAGAACTACAAAGAGAAACCCTGTCTCAAAAAATCCAAAACAAAACAAAGAGCAGAACTAGCCAGTTGCTATAGTAACAGAGATGCTTGTGATTTTCTTTAAATTTCCATGGCAGAACTGAGCACATAACCCAAAAATGCTATTTTCTCAAATTTTAAGTTTGGAGAAAGACACAGTAATTTGAAAGAAACAAAATATTGAAATATGTGCTTTATAAAATATGAAAAAAGAATGGCTTGAAACCTAAAGTTTTTAAGATATGTGCAGCTGGGGCTGGAGAGATGGCTGCTGTTACAGGATCAAGGCTCATTCCTAACACCTGCATAGTGGCTCACAGTCATCTATTAACTCCAGCTCCAGGGGACCTGATGCTGTTGTCTTCTGAATATCACATGCATGTGGTGCACAGACATACATGCAGGCAAAACACTCGTACACATAAAGCTAATATAAATGTGTAGCTATGTTGACATAACTTCGAGTAAACACACTGTTTCACCTCTATCCTCTAGGTTCCCTTCCCTTGATTCTCAGGTAAGAATACTGATCACTATGTGGGATGCCAGAAAACAACGACTGACTTCATGAGCACAGATTACCACAAACTCAGAGCCTTAGTAAAGTTGACGTCTTCACAGGCTGCATTGGAGTTCAGCAGAAAAAAAAATCTTTCTATAAACTACTCAAAGAATTGCAAAAATAACCAGAAGGAGAATTTAACACACTGCAGCCAGGCACACGATTTGCCTGAGTTTGGCTGAAAAGGTCAATCTGCTGTACTTCGGGGCCCTGCTGGCTGGGGAGGCCCCTTTGGGCAGTGATCCCTGCCTGCTGTCCACTGACCTTAGCCTGCTGCTCCACCGCTTGGGCCTTTTCTTTCTCCACTCTGTAGGGGGGAAAAGGAGCAACTCATCAGAAACCGTTTAATAAATGAAATCTGGTTGACTTTGGCATCATACAAAAGCATGGACTATTTCTGTTTTAAATGAACATTTAAGATATTTAAAAATAATAATACTAACACACTAAAATTTAGAAACAAGACTTAAATAAACTACTTAGAGACAGTACATAACATCAAAAGGTAGAGAAAAATTAATCCGAATGGACTATAGTGACAGCTGACGTGAAAATTCTCTAGGTCTGAAGTGACAAAAGCACCAGTATGACCGGTGTTAGCCGATTACCTCTCAGCAAAAGCCCTGATCTCCCAGAGTTCCAACTCCTCTTCTGCCACCCAGGTTTCAATGATAACAGGACCCGTCTGCTTGGGCATTTCAGGTCTCTTTGGCCGCAGTGCACTTGACCGAAGGCCTTTCCGCTGAGGTGTGGGTGTTTCTTGGAGAAAGAAACCAGAATGTTTTCAGCAAGACTATTTGGATGGAGTTCTGACATCTCATCTCAAGAAGCATGGCGGTTGGCAAACTACATTTTGTAGTTTGAGACAGGGTCTGCTACCTAGCTCAGGACGCTACCACCAGCCAAACTTTTCCTGCAAACCCTTGAGACCAAGTGGTCTACATGGCAATTCTGGACCAAAGTGCCTGTGGCAGGAGAGATGGCTTAGTGGTTAAAACCACTGCTTGCTATTCCAAAGGACCTGAGTTCAATCCCCAATATCTACATGGCAGCTCACAATTGTGCTTAACCTCAGTCTAAGGGGATCCAATGCTCTTTTCACATCTCCAAGACACCGGGCACACACATGGTATACAGGCACACCTGCAGGCAAGACACCCATATACATAAATAATTCAAACAAACGAACAATGTCTAGAGGCTGAAGAGATGGCTCAGTGGTTAGGAGCACTGGCTGCTCTCACCCAGAGGACCCAGGTTGAATCCTAGGACCCACATGGCAACAGTTCACAACCAGCTGTAATTCCAGTTCCAGGGGATCCGAAACCTTCATCTAGACACACATGCAGGCAAACACCAATGCACAACATGTTGAAAAAGAATCAGTGGAAAAACAATGTCAAAGTTACATGCTGCTGTATTCCAATTATTTGTAAAGCAGGCAGTCATAAAGCAGGTTCATGGGAAATGGCTTGCCAACCCTGATAAAGGGCTTGTGGGCCTTTACACCCCTTTCCTCTGCCTAGGACTCTATTCCTCGTCCCTTCTCCAGATGTGACTAAGAGCAATTCATTGTTGAGACTCCAAAACCAATACAATCTCTTTCAAGGATTTAGCATTTCTAGGAGGAAAGCTGAGAGCTGTGGCACTGGGGAAGGGGAGAAAAGGACAAATTCCTGGCAATACCCACTCCAGGGCTCACTTGAGACTGCTGCTCCCTGGCCTGGTGAGACTCGGAAACAACAAGGGGTCAGCCTGATGAAATTTCTTTGTCAACGAAAAAGAGCAAGGGGAGTCCTGGAGGAGTATGGCACCCCACAGGTACACAGCAGCTGAGTATATCTTTGATTGGCTCACCAGGAAGCAAGGCCAATAACCACAAAGGAAGGGACTTCCCTGCTGTGCTGTGTGTGTTTGTTCCCTCTCTTCCTTCCATGTAAGCTGCAGCGTGACACAGAACTCACTATGGAACACAAGCCATACTATCTTTCTGCCTCAGACCCAAGTGCTGAGTCTGTGCCACTGCACTCAGACTGTGGGTCACAGCCACGCTCAACCTTTGTTGGTCTGAAAGACTAAAGCAAAGCTGGAGTCCTTCACAGCTGAAGCTGGCAATACTCACCCACCCCCACAAGCACTGAGGAGATAGGTTACATTTGCCCAGTATAAAAAGGGATCCAAAATGATGAACATATAAAAATCTCTCAGTAAGATTTAAAACACTGCACAGTAAAGAGGGAGGGGCCTTGTCCAGGGCCCAGAGCAACAGTTAGATACCAGGGAGCAGAGGGCAGTAGAACCTGGACTCCAGGGAGCTATGTGAGACAGTGGTGGTGACCATACTGGAGGAGCTGCAGTCAGCAATGGAGCTTCCACATTCAGCAGTGGAGCTTAGGGAGTACATCTCACCTGTAACACCCCAGAGGGGCAAAGGCCCAGGGGAACTGTCTCCTTGCTTCTGCTGTGCCTTCACCTCCTTGCTGCTATGTGTTCCTACTGTACTTGGCATGGTATGATTACTAAGTGAAAGAATCCCACTGTATCTAGTATAGAGTGACTGTTTCTTGGGAAAATCCCCCTCCTCACTGGGGAATTTACTTGCAGATCATAATGAAGATGATTTTTACAGAGCAATGCTACTTAGAGATGTGAGTGAGATTTGCCAAGGATGGAAAATGACAAGGAAAACAGTTATGTCCTGATACCCAAGGTTAGGTCTGAGTTCCTTGATCAGAATTAATCACAGGTTTTGGTGTGCACCTTGAAAAAACAAAGTTGTGGAAGGAAATTAAATGACCCGGGGCTGGAGAGATGGCTCAGTGGTTAAGAGCATTGCCTGCTCTTCCAA